>JAXGGA010012201.1:0-39574 GCA_038373865.1 Uloborus plumipes | reverse complement strand
TTCAAAACATCGATCAGTTTTTCTTTCAATTTCTTACATATTTTAACGTAGTTATTAATCAGTTACTCCCCATTACAAGCGCCTCTTTATATCACTCAATTAGATACATCTTTTGTCTCCTGGAAAAACATTAACCGTAAGATAACAATGTCAGTCAAGAAAACTTTTTCAGCAAGATATATACTGCAACTGTTGATTAACTGTATAACTTTTTTTGTCGCATCTATATACATAAAAGACTACTTTTGTATGCGTATGACCGGGGTAAACTTCAAAACTACTGAACCGATTTTAACCATTTTTTCACCGCAGATAACTGCAGTAACAGGGAGCAGGATAAGCTATAATTCATTTCTAAAAAGCTTAGTTTAAAAAAGTTGTTATGGAAAATAGTAAATTTCATGTAATTTCCCCATTAAATGATTAAATTTTCTGTTCATTTATGCAAAAATTTGGTTGCCTGGTAACAGAGCTAATATTTAGAAAAGTGCCAATTTGAGTCCCAAGTGAATTTTCATTAGTATTTCAATAACTAGTTAAAGAAATAATTTTTCCCAGAAAGAAGACAAGTTTTGTTTTCATTTCATCTAATAATATCAGAAAAAAAATTTTTTTTTCTTCAGGAAATATTTGTTTTATACATCGAAAATCAGATCGGTAACGTGTCCCCAGTAGCAAAGCTTAGCATGCAAACAGCTTAAGCGCACTTTCTAACTTCCCAAAAAACCGCACTTGCACAAAAAACGATTCTATTTTTACCCCTTTGTTAATATTTTACTTCATTTTTGTTTTAATCGCTTACTGATTTTCTAGGGAATGCGAAATAGGCGTGTCCCTCAGTTCCGCGTCAGAGTGGTAACAATAACTTCCGATCTATATTTAGGCTCCCAAAATCCTTTCCTGCACCGATACCACGTGATACTGAGCACCTGGTGTGATGTTTTATCGCATCGTAACTAAAAATTTGCATTTCTGCATCTAAAACTGCAGGTAAGATTTTTTAAAGTAATTTATAAAATGTGTGTCATTTGAGTCATCAGATCGGTAACACGCTTTAAAATGCGCAGTTTTTATTATTTTAAAAATTATTTTATATATAAGTATAGTCCTTTATTACAAGTGAAAAAACCACGTGTTTGATTTTGGTTTAGTACGATCGACTCGGAAATAAAAAATAAACTTTGTCAGTTTGTCAGTTCGGTAACAGTCAGAGCGGTAACATTGAAAAACAGCGAATATGTTACAGAACTAATTCACATGTTTCAGAATTATAAAAAGCAAAAATCATAGGTTTTAGCCATATATATTGAAGATTTTTGTTCTTAAAAAATGAAAAGCAATTAGTTTTAGTACAATTGCTTCATTTGTGGTTTGTATGACCTAACAATAGAAGTTAGTAAAATAAGAAAAATTGACACTGCAGAAATTAAGTTAATTAATTATTATTATTTTATTTGTTTATTTATTTATTTATTTATTTTGGTGCTTCAATTTCACATAACTATGCTAAATAACTAGATAATAACTAGCATGCTAAATTTGAATTTCTGATCAAGAAATTAAATTTCCTGCAACTAATTAAAGAAAAGCAAGCAGCAGAGTTGTGTGTTGAAAAAGTTGAAGTTGTGTGTTGTTTCAAAACAAAACAAATGTTTTATTAGCTTGGATTTGGTGATCTCATAATTTATTTTATCTAAAAACCTTATCGCTCATTTTTATTTCCAAGAACTGCTTTTTTATAATGAAATTTGATTTTTTAGCCTAATATATATATTTTAATATAATTATCTTAATTCTATGTTAAAAATGCAAGAAAATGATATTATATTTGGAGATGTTAACGAAGACTGAAAGCATAAACTCAAATATGTAACTCATATTAACATCAGATCTGTAACATTCATCAGATCTGTAACGGCTTAAAAGTGAGTAAACTAAGGAGGGGGTAAATAACTTCCTTGACCTCCCCCTTTTATTTTCTTGCATTTAGACCCAATTTAGACTTAAAATCCAACGTTAGTTTTTTTCTGCAAGAAATTTTTTTTTTCAGAAAACTTCGACTTCAAATTGGCACTTTTCTAAATATTGGCTCAACAACAATATTAATGGTAATCGTGATGAAAATGTGAACCAAGGCTTCTCTGGAGTAAGTATAAAATTTATTGCTTTCTTAGGATTATTAGATTCATCTGTGCCAATAATCGCTAACGAGACTAAATAAAAAGATAATTGATTTCGGCACCAGTTAGAGAACAGAAAATGTTTATAGTTAAATAATTTCTAAGTTAGGTACATAAGATGTTTTCACCAATGTAGTCACAAGGATATAAACTAATGATGGGACTTATTTTAACTTTGTAATGTTTGGAAATTCTTGACTCCAGTGCGATTGATTTTACAGGGTGCGACAAAGAAACTTGCTGATTTTAATTGGATGCTAATTAGCAAGGAGTTGTCAGAAAGGAGTGGAAAGAGTCTCATTTTAAAGAGAGAGTCCTGAAGTTTTGTTATCTCATAGTTTAGTTGTCGCCATGCAGTGGACAAAGGAGCAACGAGCGTTCGCCGCCGAATCTTACTTTTCAAATAATCTTTCGGTGGTCGCCACGAAACGTGCCTTCCGAACTCGGTTCAAAATTCAGCCCGTTGTTCCCATTCCTGGCTGGGAATCGACTGTTTTGTGGGTGAAAACATTTAGGTAATGTGAGAGTGTGGCAAACAGAGGCCCAGGAGGTCAACGGATTTCCAGAACCCTAGAATACGTCGAAAAAGTGAGGAAGTCGTTTTTGCGCTCTCCCAGTCTTTCGGCGCGTAAACACGCTGCTGCTTTGGGGATTTTTGATTGGACACTGAGACGAATTCTTCACAACGAACTCCAGTTTCATCCCTACGAATTTGCTGTGGTTCACCAAATGAGTGATAACGTCTCCTTGAAAGGTGACGTATCGTGGCCGGCCCGCTCTTCCGATTTGACACTCTGAGACTATTTTTTGGGGGTATCTCAAATCGATCGTTTACAACGACAAGCCCCGAACCCTGCAACGCCTGGAGAACAGCATCCGGCTTGCTATCACCAACATCCCATCAGTCGATATGCTCGAAAGACTGCAACAAATCTAGGGTGCATGAGTGCACCATTAACAGGGGCCGTCATTCTTCCCGATGTAATTTTTAAATCTAACTAATATAAAAATTCGGAATGGGTACCATACCTTATAAAAAGTAGTAAACTGATACATGATGTACTTTTCCCTTAGTTGACTTTTCAAGTCTGCAAGTTTCTCTGCCGCACCCTGTACCAAGCTTATAACATTTCCGATTTACCTAAACATTATTTGTAGTTTGCATTTGTATTTAAGGTGTGTAATACAGTTTTTTAGTTTGTCCAGTCAGAAAAAATTGCCATTGTTTACAGAAGTAGCCATTGTGTGTATAAATATGCACTTAAATGTTGAAAAATTCATGAACGAGTGTCACTAAAACACCATACCCGGCCAAAACCCGGGCAAGACCGGGTACCCGGCTAGTATTTTTATAATTTTTTTTTTTTTTTTTTTTTTTTTGCTGAAATGTAAAACATTATCGAAAAAAAATAAATGCAAAACAACGATGTTTAAAAATCATTGACTGTAAATCATCGCTAGTTATTAAAAAAAAACTTCAATTGCAGCTAGTGGTTAGAAAAATATGAATATATTTTATCGCATATTTTTATTATTTTTTGTTGAAATGTAAAACGGACATCGAAAAAAAAAAAAAAACAATGAATACGAAACAACAACAATTAAAAGGTAAAAAAAAAGTGAAAGCAAATTTGAGATGTTTCAGGAACATCGAAAACAAAACATTGCTAATAATTATAGAATTTTTTCCCAAATGAGGTTAATATTGCAACTTAAGATTAAACATGAAAACTTTTTTATGAGTATGCTTATCGTATATTTTTCTTTGGCTTTCTTTGCTGGATTATAAAACATCGACATCGAAAGCAACATCAAACCCAAACATCGATATTGGAAAAACATCGACCCTCAAACATCGATGGTAAAAATATCGATGCTGTTTCAAAAACATCGATGTTTCCAAAACATCGACATCGATGTCGCAGCCCTACTTCACAACTGCATCGGTGTAAGTGATTGTCTTAAAAAGATGCATAAGTAACACACAAACATATATAAAACTAAACCTTAGTCAGGTTAAGTTTAAATGTAAATAAATAGATGAAAACAAAAACGAAAAAAGAAGTTTCCTTTTGCACAATTTTTTTTACAGTGCATAAGAATATTTTTTTAAGTTTGAAATAAAATGCTTGGAAAAGGTAGGGACAAAAGTTCAAGTGTATGATTAATTTCGGATGAAAATATTTCCATTTCCAAGGGAAAAAAAGTGATTTTCTTCGAAAAAAAAAAGAGAGAGGGAGAGAAGCTATTCTTAATGTTTGCAGTATGTTAACGAAAAACTTTATTACATAAACAAGCTATAAATGAGAAATGCAATGCATTTTTCAACCTAACTTTCAAGTTCTGTAGCAAAAATTAAGCAAAAGGATAGTTTTGATTTCCCGTCATCGTACGGAAAAATTAAATGATTCTTGAACAGTTCGCTATGACAACAATTTTTACTTTTTTTGATAAATTTTACTACGAAATTTGGGTTTTAGTGAAAATTTTAAGCAGAAGATTTGCTCATAGGTTATTGCTTTCGTTTTACATTTGGAAAGAAGAAGCTTAGTTAATTAATTAACATTTTATTGCGACGCATAATTATTACGTTCCTTATATAATTCTATATGGATTTACTAAATCAAAGATGCGAAGAAAAAAACAATTAAATAATTAAAATTTAAAACCTAAAATACCATTTAAGACTTGAATACAAGAATACAAGAAATACCTTTGGGCGATTGATGTGAAGTTCTAATCCAACGTTAAATAAGCACAAATGTACAGGTATACTGCAGACACGTGTTTCGGGGCTACAAGGAACCCCTTTGCATTGAAAAAGGGGTTCCTTGTAGCCCCGAAGCACGTGTCTGCAGTAAAACTGTACATTTGTGCTTATTTAACGTTGGATTAAAACTTCACATGTAAGACTTACTGCTAAATTGCTGTGAACTGTCCAAGTATATGAACTGAATATAAAAGAGTAAAAATATTATTTGTACTGTTGCATAAAAACAAAGCAGCTCTTCCATATTTTAATGATTCAAAAAGTACTTTGATATGTTATAAAAACATAACTAACATTTATTTTCATATTTCAGTAAATCTAAAATTGAAAACCATAAATAAAATAGGAAATTTTAATGCGCTTCAAAGTCATAAATATTTTAATTTGCATGCTAAAAAAACAAATTCCAGACGCAAAAAATGCACAATAAAGTGTCTAACAACATACTAATACTTTCAAAGCTGTCTTAAAATATTTTTTGACAAGTTCATTTTTCACTAGAAATGCTCGTTTTCCCAGAAAATGGTTTTAAGTTCATTCAAGAGTAATTTCATATCAAAAAAGAATTGGGCGTAACTTGTAATAAATTGATTGAGAAAAAAAAGTTGAAGGAGGAGTACGTCACAGTTGAAAGGGCCAAAGACAGTTCCTGTCATGAAGTCTGATTCATCACTTTTGTCTTCGACATATTTGTCATCACAAGCGTGACACCAGAGAATATTTCACTTTCAAATTTTTTCCTTAAATATAGTTTGATCCAAAAAGACTGCTTTTTTTTGGAAAGTAAGGCTACTTAAAGTGGAAAAAACTCTAATACTAATATGTCTTCCGTTGCACTTACTTGGAGTTTTAAAGTAAATAATTCTCTTTTTTTTCGCAAATAAAATAAAAATCATCTTTTTATAAAAAAAGAATTTCAATTACAAATTTTCATAAAATATAAGATAATATTCTGCCGCATCATTTGGTGAGAAAAACAGCGTTTACACTTCTATCAAAAAATTCCAATATTTGTACGTGCTTTCTTTTAGTGTTGCCATTCCTAAACTTAAATAAATGTAAACAAATAGCGCAAACAATAAAAAATTAAAAAATATTAAAGGTAAAAAACAGCAGAAAATTCAATTACAAATAGTAGCAAACCATTGCTAAAATGAAATTGTGATTTTTTTTATTATGGTAGAAGTATTTAATCAATTTAATTAATAAACGTTAATTGCGAAGATATTAGCTTCTTAATGGTATACGATAATGCATTACTCGTTATGGATCACTTTGTATAATAGTAAAAATATATAAGCATTTTCATTTTGTAGGACCGAGTTTTAATTTTGTTTATTAAAATTTTCTTTTCTTGCATTTTTTAAACTCATATTTAAAATGTGTAGTTTTAAATGTGTGTTAAAATTAATTATGAAAGATCTTACATTAAACATTTATCTTTAAAGGCTTTCTTGTTTGAAGGCACAGTTTGGAGGTTTTTAGGGGATGTTTTCCAAACGTTCTAATATTTTTCCCTGTATTTGAAAATACGAAGTTACTCTATCTTTTGTTTTTGCTTATTCCGATTATAGTAAGGTTGAACTTAAGTTTTTTCTATTGCTATTATCTCTCTAATTTCTTAATGAAAGTGGAAACTTTTAATCTTTCCTTAAATTAAGAATAATTCTTTGAGTAAACCTCTATTTAGTGTAAAGTTTCTCACACTAAGTGTTCTACTTATTTTTCAAAATGCACTAATGTAAGCGGACATTACAATTATCATTCGAAACGAAAGAGAAAAAAAGATTTTATAACAACCAAAATGTAACAGAGAGCATAATTGGCTGCTTACGCTCGCATATATATATATATATATTGTTCGCTTGTGATTTTTTAATTATTTATCACAACAAACCAAGAAGTATTAAAGAAGTTAAAAATGCAAGACAACGTGTTCAAAAGTACAAACTTTTTGTTTATACTTTTGGACACGTTGTCTTGCATTTTTAACTTCATTAAGTGTACAAAGTTCTTACAAAGTTTCTTACAAAGAAGTATTAAAGATAAGTGTGCGGACCAGGAAAAAGAAAATGCTTTGCAACATGTGCACCTCAAAGATTATTTTATTGACTTGATTTTTTTTAGCAGCAACACAGTAAACGCATGAAATAGTGCATGTGTGTGCGCAGGTGTGTCTTTGTGCAGGAGTGTGTCGGCGTGTAAGTGCGCACGTATGTGTGTGTGAGAAAAATTACTTCGCTGAAAATTCGCTCTTTTATGTTATACATCGTAACAGGAAATAAAGTCATTGTTTCGGATATTTTACTTTTTAATTCTAACACACTTGCATTTAGCTGTGAACAATGCTGATAATGGTGCTAAGTATAAAGCTTTTAAATACGCATTCAACAGAAATAAAAGCCCAAAAGAACCATTTCCTCCGCGCAACACAGAAATTGTTTAGAAGTTAGGGATAGCTCCACTGGAAATCGACTGTCAAGTTCAATGGCGCGGATTCTGTGAAGAACCATAAATAAATCATCTGCTCTCAATGTCCTTTATGTTATCCAGTTAATGAGCCAAGTAAGCATTATTCTTTTTTTGCTCCAAACAAAGAAAATGAAAAAGAAAATCGATACGAAAAGATATTTAAGAGCATACGAGACGTAGCAAAGATATTCGATTAAAAATGAACTCAACTGCAATGTACACCAGCTTTTAAGAATTAAATATATCTCTTTTAAGATTAACTGTAATTAAAACATCCCTCGGAATTCGATTAAAATTCTTTGGAAGGAATTAGTCTTCGAATGAGAAATTAAATGATTTTACAGTTGGATTTAAATTAAATGTGGCTTTTTGTAAGCTAGCTCTGTTCTGTGCTACTTAGGAATTCTGTTTTAGCTTTAATGGGGCAAACTGTAATGCATTTGTCAGGGGAAACTGTTTTTCTTTCTTTCAATTAGCTAGTTTAAATAGCAAGTTCTTTGAAGTAATGTGGAACTTAAATGTACGAATAACTGTTTTGCATAATAATGTTATAAAATATGCATCACAAAAACAATATAATCACAATCATAATGAAGTGTCCCTATCATTCCCCGAGGCAGTTATCTTCAGCATAACATAAACTGAAGTACAATTTTCAAAATGCTTTTGACCTTTAAAAAAAAAAAAAAAAAAAACTTTGATCAGAATGATGTCAAACTTGAACTGAATATAGGGGAATGAAGGGCAAAATGAAATAGCGGAGCAAAGTGAAATGGTAAAATTCTTTCACAGTTTGCAGCACCACCTATCTAGCAATATTCTAACTAAGATCCTTGACATAGATTTGATTCCTGCCAAAAAATAAGTAGCTCCAAAGATCAACGAAAAAATTATACGAGCCATTTTCAAAATTTGATACTTTTATTGTAATACTCGTGGTTTTCAAAATATTTCTTGTCATTATAAAATGATAAAATGTTAAACTATTAATTGAGATCTAATAATGTCCAGCTCAGTCTTTATTTTGTTTTTATTAGTCATTTTTTTATTTTAAATGTTGTCAAATAAATAATGTCAAATAAAATAATTTGTCAAGTGCACGCGGGGTAAAGTGGATGGGGCAAAGGAAAATAGTTCATTTCGCTTACATATTCATTCATTTATTAAACTATGTACGTATTTCTTCACTTATTCATTTATTTACATTCTTTTACTTAATCATTTATTTGTTACATTCATTAACTAATTTTCTTATTCATTCCTTATTTTATTCACTCTTTTAGTTTTCTCTCACATATTAATTAATTCATTTATATGTTTATTTAATTTTTCTTTAATTTTTCACGAATAATAATTTTTTTTTATTTATTTACACTCTCATTTGAGGAAAATTACTGTTAAGCGTCAAATAGAAAATTTTTCATAACAAAAATATTTTGTTTTTCACTTTGTCCCATGATTTTTTGAGGTGACAATTTTTTTAGTTTTTAAAAAGTCCAAAATAACTGCCAAAGAATGAAAATAATATTTCAACGAAAGTTGTATTTCAAAATTCATTGTTCCTTCTTTATGTACAATAATCTTTATCCCAAATTTCCCATTTGTTCCTTTTGAAGCAGGTAAGTAAATTTAACTGTTTCACTCTGCTCCACATTACCCTACTTGAAAAAACGGGGAAATTATATCTTCTTTGTTTCCTTCTAAGAATATTTTTCTATCAAAGAAACTATGACAATTAAATTTTAATTTACGAAGGCCTTCCCAACTAGCTCATTGAGTTATATTTTAGTTAATTAAGTAATCATCTTGTGGGTGACTTTTATACATGTAGAGGTAAAACCTCTTGAGTTTTCAAAGGAAGTATTAGTTTGTTTCAGTCTAGGACCTTTTGACTACCAGAATTTCGATCCTACTAAGTAAACCTAAAACCTACAGTAGTACAGGTAGCTACACCAACCACCAATAGGTTAGTATCTTTTTGGCAGGATTATTTTCTGTTCAGTGATAGAATAATGGCTTTCATGCGTCTTTTTTGTAATTCTTTTGTTATAGAATCGTAAGCAATACCATTCCCTTCTAATAACTGAAACTCAACTTATTGAACACATGGGGATGTATAAAAGCAATATACTAAAACACAAAGCTCTATGTAAATAGAGTATTGCAGCCATGGAGCATTAATTGTGTTTTGCAGGTGGTAACAACGCATTTCCTTTATTGCAAATTGCTTAAATTAAAGTTTTTACTTCGTGATTTCAATTTACCTATACATTTTATATACACCTCTCCTCAAAGGAATAGAGCTCAAGTGTCTGGCAATTATATTGATGTTTATTTCATCCTAAACGTTCGTGTTTAGATTATACTGCTATTGATTTTAAATTTAATTTTCTCTAATATAATTTGTATAGTAAATAGACCGAAAGGAAATGCAATCAGTAAATATGGCATAATTGTATATCAGAGAATTAACTGCAAAGGTATCGTTAAAAGATTTCTTGACGTAATGGCCACCGAAAGGCTTCATTTGCTAAGAAGAAAGGTCAATTAATTCCGTAGAAACTTTATGTTTAGATGAGTTTCTACAAAGGTAGGGCAGGCCGACTAGTGAATAACACTTAAGCTCA
Organism: Uloborus plumipes; assembly: GCA_038373865.1. Lineage (NCBI taxonomy): Eukaryota > Metazoa > Arthropoda > Arachnida > Araneae > Uloboridae > Uloborus > Uloborus plumipes. The sequence continues at coordinate 29,525 of JAXGGA010012201.1, read as the reverse complement.
ATTTCCCTTTCAAAAATTCAAACCGTTTAAAAGCAGGGGAGCACCCAATAGGAGGTCACGGAAGGTCACTGTGACCTCCTAGTTTTTTTTCTTATTTAGAAAATTTTATCTGACAACTTGGTAAATTTGGTTACAATGTTGCAATTTTTAAATGCCTGGATTTGGCTTTTCATTAGATATACATATGGGTGCATATCCGTATTTTATTATTCGTCAAAATTTTAAGTTTCATTTGGCGAATTAAGTATTTATGCCCTTCTAAAAGAGTCTCGACTCACCCCTGGTTAATAGCTGTGACATTTGTTTGCGTTCCCTTTCCTAGAAATTTTCATGAAAATATAACTATTCACTCTAGTAAATAAAATCGAAAACTTCCATTTTCATAAGAAAAGACCTCTAATTACACAATGTCAAGAAAATAAAATATTGTTCTCCTTCAACATTGGGAGAGAAAAAAACAACGGCATTGTTTCAATAAAAAAACATTTGAACTATACTCGGTTACTTTAAAATAGACGTATCTAATTAGAAATTTTGCGTCGTCTCCATGGAAACCGCATAAAAGAAAACAGCTCCACTTTTTTATGCACTGCTGTTGAGGCACTTCATTTATTTTATGTTTATCGAATTAGGCTTACATTTTTACTTATATCATCATGTCTCAGTTATTTCTCAACGTTTTCTAACAAATTTAGTCATATATAAACAAAACAAAAATTTCTAAGAAAAAGTTCTGCTTTATTAACGTTGATTTTTCAATTGAATAATGGTTTACGCAAAATGCAATTTTAACCTTTTGCATTTAACCATTGTTGCAAAAGCTAAGTGGGGAAAAGTCCATTGCGCTGTAACTATGACAACCATCAGGGGAAAAGGCGGAGAGTGGGAAATTAATTTTACTTTGAGTGGCCAGCTCTATTTACACAGGGTACAACAAATTCATTAATGTTGTTCTTGCCATTACAAGAAAACAATGGATAGCACAAACGATAAATAAATTAAAAGATACAAATAAATATAAACATTTCAGACGATAGTACATAGACAAATACTATTACATGAAAAATAGAGCATGCGATACAGTAACAAACAGAATCATACTCTCACCCATCAAGAAGTTATTCTTGATGTATAGCGATTTTACACAATTTTACGATAGGCTGTTTAACCTTTTATGCACTAAGTAAATTTGCCAATGTTTTTTTTTCAGTTAAAAATATATCAAATTACATGTATACAGAGTATAGAAATTTTGAAAATCAGTGGTGTGTAAGGTCCTCTACGCCTTAGGGCACTTTTCAACTTGACGACACGACAACGACGAAAGTCGGACGGAAATACTGCAACGATAAGTACCGTGTCGCGTCGTGTACAACACTGTATTTCCACTCAACCGATATCGTTTCTCCGAAACGGTCATTTTCCACCGTATTTTATTTCGAAGCACCGGTGTGCTCGCATGTATATTATTATAGCTCCTCAATTTATCAGATTACGACTGTTATATTTACTTTACATCCGCAAAAAGAGGAAACAGAATAATAGAAGATATTGGATGCATGATACTCACAAATTTGTTTCATTCCCACCTTGTTTACTAAGAACGAAAAGCATACATCAGAATGAAAATCTAAGCTTTTCTGCAGCAACAAAGATCGTCTGAGCAACAGAAGTGAAACAAAATATTAAGTAAAATGAATAAAATTATTTTATTGCTATACATTCTTTATTTATCGTCTGCAAATTTAAGCTTATATTTTATTAATGCAGCGATGTTAAATTCAAATGCCATTTCTATGTGTTGCTTCTTCGAAAAAAGTAAACAAATGAATGAATGTCGTCCCGATTTTAAAGGCGAGACGGCTGCCATCCGACACGAATGGGGCGACGAACGACAGCGTTCGGTCTCAGACGACACAATCGTCCTGGAATCGGGAGATGGAAAAGCGCTGCGCGCTCCAATGCCGGATGACGACAATCGTGTACGATTTATCGCTGTCGTCTCGGTAAGTGGAAAAGCGCCCTCAGGGTCCCTAAGAAACTGTTTGCGATCGGCACATGACAGTTACAAATTACGAGCTATTCATTTAATGTGACCTGTTCATTCAGTGGTCGGTCTACTCTATTCCCATAATTACATAGAGCCTGAGTTCCTCGCTCCCTAACAGAATTTACGTGCTTAACTGATTAATAGAACTTTCAATAAAAAGTGAAACCATTCTTTAGAAAGAGCGGCAAAACCGTTGAACCGTCAGATATTAACGGAGCTTCCGCAATTCAATCTCACTTTTCAATATGACCCAAAAATTCTTAATTTCGTGATATCGAGGGCTTTGAAACTAATAGTTAACGTTTACCCAGTGAAGTATAGCATATTAACCCGTTTAGTGATTCGATGATCTATTGCAAGGAAGTGACAATGTAGCCGTTACTGCGTTGCAAGATTTGTGAGCATTTGTGTTTTGTTGGGTGGTGACGAAGGAGTCGAATATACTGCCGTGCTAAGCGCAAAAGTGGTATCTGAAGACTATTTCACACTGAGATATCACTTGCAATACACCGCCAACTCGGCTATTTCGATCCATGGACAGCTGTTTCGAGCTTATTATGCTCTATTCAGCATGGAATGCCAAAGTAGTTGAGTTGGAGGCAAAAATCCTCTTATAAAGCAAAGAGAGCCAAAAAAAAAAAAAAAAACTGGTAGCTAATGTGAAATTAGAATACCAGCGAGCGACCGCACTTGGTACAGTACAACTCGTGACTTTTTTAGGCAAAGCTCAAGGTATAAAGCAGTGAGTAACCGCCCCTAAGCAAGGGCTAACGCAGAAACATGCAATACACAGCATAAGCTTATTAGAGCAGTTTCGAGCTTATTAGAGCATTATAAGCTCGAAACAGCTGTCCATGGATCGGAACAGCCGAGTTGGCAGTGTATGTGCATGTTTCTGCCTTAGCACTTTCTTAGAGGCGGTTACTCACTGCTTTATACCTTGAGATATCACTGTTTAAAGTTTCGTGCCTCCATATTTTGATTCAGGAGGTCCTTTTTCAGATTTTTAAAAAATATATCAGCTGTTCTCAAATGACCATAAAACATTGTATTTAGGTAAAATTAGTTACAAAGAACCACTAGGTGACATTAACTCAATTTTGTTAAAAAGTGCAGATACGACTTTTGCCCTAACACGGCACTAATAAATGTCGAACAATTTAAAGCGGCTAAAAGAAGGCTGAAGGAATGAAGGATTCTCATAGAGACAATCTTTTTGAATATGTTTGTAAAAGGCGATGTGTTACAACTGTTCTTTATTGCTGTTTTTCTTTCAATGCAACTTTTATTTCCATTTTTTTTAACTTTTATTATTACTGTTGTTTTTAACATTTTCAATTTGCTAAAATGTTAAAAATTTCTGTAACAGAGTATAAATATTGAATTCTCAAATTCTGAAACAAAAACACACTTTTTTGCCTTTCTATTAATTTACTGCAATTGTTGTGATTCTGCATACCACATTCAGTTGCAGTTCATTTGACGGAAAATTTAGCTTAATGCTTGATTATTTGAAAAATGCAAACAATGAATTTTCGGATTGTAAAATGATAAAAAAAAAACTACATTACTTTAATCATAAACTGAAAGCTATAAATATTTTTCGGTCGAAATTACTACTAGATCTCTGAGAATGAAAAGAGGATTAAGAAAAAGCTAAGAAAGCTGACAAAAAACATCTACTGAAAACAGTGTAGCTAACTTTTATGCGTAGGAAGGGAGGGGGGGGTTTGTTGGCCTGTTTCCAAAAATGCAAGCAAAATACTTCCCTTTTTTTTATCAAATAAATACCATACCGTAATTCTCACACAGGTGATTTTTTTTCTCTTTTTTTAATCCGGCGAATGAAAAGGCCTTCTTTCAATTGCAAGGAAATACAATGCATAAAAAATGTTTTCTTTAAATTAAAAACGAACGAAACAACTTCGTTATCTAAATCGAAAAATAATCATATTTATATTAAAAAGCAGCCTGTTGTTTACCAATTCTATATTTATAAAAAAGCGCAATGTAAATAACTGTTTTTAAATTAACGAATTCGAATAAGTATTTGAAGTTTTCAATAAATGGTGAAGTTCAGCAACTATTTCTGGAAGTTAAGTGTTTATTTCCTGGTAATTGTTCTATAACTGGATCAAGTCATACGTTTAGCAATAAAATTCTTCTTTCTTTAGTAATACATCGTTCCCTTTAGAAACCTATTATACGAAGAACAGACCATCATACTCTACTGCTTAGAATAAATTTAGACATTTATTAATATCATAGCGGCAATATTTAGTAATTATTATTATATTGATAATTATGGTTGCCTCTGTGACTCTGATTTAAAAGCTTCATTTAGCACGCCGGAGGTTGTGGGTTCGATTACCTTTTCTGCCCTGGGTGTTATTTCCCTCTTTGTGCTGTAAACATTTCTGTGTTGCCTTATCTGTACATAAAGAAGTCCAGCCTTTATAAGTAATGGCACCCGGTGCTTTCATGGGGTTTATTAACTATGAACAAGTCAACAACAAACAAAGATGATAATTATAACCATCGTAGCGATTACCAACATCATAACAACCATCTTGCTGCAGTAATGTAGCCATCTATGTCTTCACTATACTGTCGCCGTAAAATAGAAAACCCCTATCTCCAAGGGGAGGGAAGGGGAATCTTGGGAAAAAATAGTAATATAAAATAGACAAATTTGTATCCCATAATGAAAGCTACTTTTGTTACTTAGTTTATAAGTAGAACGCTGAAAGGAGAAATTTTACATTGCTTCAACAACTATATCTTTCAAAAGATAACAAAAAAAATAAAAATGAATTTCAGCAAAATTTACAGGCCTTTTAAATTATGAAGGCAGTGTAGCACTGCATACTTATTCATAACCAATAAAAATATTGAAGCATGTTACATAATTTTTGCTCTTAGCAGTTCAAGCAAGCTAGTACCATAAATATCAACCTGAGTAGTTAATTTTAACTTAATGTGTGATATAAAATAAAGCTTCTACAAGAAAAATTTAGCTTATATTAAAAAAATTGCGTAGCAAAATTTATGTGTTCTTTAGAGTACATTAAAACACTTGAACTATACTTATAAATTGTATTCCTTATCATCGGGTTCCCAAGTTGTTTTTAGAGTAAATATTGAACTATGCCACGTAGCAGTTCAATAGCATTTAAATCTTGACAAAACAGATTCATAGAGCAGCTGAACCTATTTTAATTTTTTAAAAATATCTCATATAATGAAACTCTTAAATTATATTCCAACGCTTTTCCTGTACCCTAAATTTTAGAAGAACAAATTCCAGCATTTTATCGTAAATTCCACTTATTTTTGACATTCACTTTGTTTAATATCAAAACGACTTTTTTTTTCCATTTTACACGTTCTAAGACACTGAGAGGAAAGAAAGGTTTTTATGTACGTATCTTCCCTCCTTAGAGAATTGAGCTATTCAAACTTTACAATGTAGATAAAGTAATAAAACAGTGTGTCTTTATGTTGATAAAGTGCTTCAAGCTTGGAAAAAAGAGTAGGAGCATGAAAGAGATAGTTTCTCTCTTACGCCTTTCACTGTTCTTTAACTCATAAAACTACATTTGTGACTCGCTAGAAGATAATCATCCAGGACAAAATCAAACACACCAATATTTTATTTGGTCATGCCGTTTTTATTCTAGATAATGTATGGTATTCTGGCAGCTTCTCTTTTTCAAAAAAAAAAAAAATGGTATTTTTAACTGAACTTCGAATATTTTGTGATGTTGCTGCCAGAGGCTTTATCCAACGCTTCCTAAATACTAAATGCCTAGAACATTTGCTTCGCTACCGTCGAGATGGGTTCCACTTTAAACGCCATCTTGCGGCAATCCGATAATGCCGTTGTTATTTTTTGATTGGAAAATTTTTACATTTAAATTCAGAAATGAACCAATCGTTAATTTTTCGAAGAACTCTGGTAGATGGCAGTGTATCGTGAACCAAGGGCATTTTCCAGCTATTGACGATGAAATCAAACAATATTCGTATTAATTTTTTTGACTGGTTGATTTTTAAATTCAAATTTAGAAATGAACCAATCATTATTTTCTCTTTCTCGAAGAACTCTGGTAGATGGCAGTGTATCGTAAACCAAGAATGAAATTTTGCTCTGTGCTAAAAACCAGAAAGTTACAGGCATTTAGTATTTAGGAGGCGTTGCTTTGTCACAACAATTCAAGCTGGAGTCGGTCACCTTGTCTAGTGGTCAGCAAAGTCTGACTCAGATGGGAAGGTTTCAGGTTCAAATCCCGGACCGGTCATCGTTGTACTTTCTCTCTTCTGTCCTTGTCCCTTCTCTGCGTAAGTGTGTTGTAATGCTGTGAATAGTTGCCTACCCTATAAACGGTTCCCTATGGCATATGTGCACTGCAGAAGTCGGACTTCACACCAAACTGCGGTACACTTTTAAAAGTGAATCGGCACACCCCAAATTGCTAGCCTGGCTGGAAAAGGACAACAACAAACAACATCAACATAAGGCCTTAAAAAGTTTGAATGCAACGCATTATCGAGGCAGAGTAAAGTAGTGTTACACATCTCTCTTTGAACTAGCTTTGAAAAAACCCTACCGTTGACGTCAACAATTATTTTTTGAGGCATGGTACATCTCGTGGGGTTACAAGTGAAACACACTAAGTGAAAAAACATGATTTTGAGAAAACGCTGATCGAAAAATTTTTATTTTAACTTCTTTGGAATTGACATAATTAAATCAAATTAAATTATAGTAGTGGTATTTTTTGGTTATTACGAACCATTCTTGACTCTGGCATGCTTATTTTATATTATTATCCCCAGCATGATAATCGTAGGGCATTAATAATTATCATTAATCATACGACCTAGTGTGTTTCACTAGTATAGCATTGCATAATAAAGATATGACTTAGTGGGTTTCACCAGTAGAAACAGCTCATTTTTGTATGTAAGATAAACTTAAAATCTGAAAATTAATGACTTTGACTAAGTGTGTTTCACTTGTAACCCCAAAATCTATTGAATCTTACTGAATTTGATTAAATTTATGATATAATTATTGCTTCCTTCCATTTTTCCTTACTAAACCTAACAAATATTCATTGATAATGAAAAAAAAAAAATCTCTTTTGGTTTTAATGCAACAGTGGTTTAAAATCTTAGAAATTTGGATCAAAATTTACCAGTGAAAAAAATCAATCAACAACAAAAGCAAAAAATCCCATAACAAGATTGAACAGCGCAATACTCTATCCAACCGCGCACATGCATCTTAGATTTCGGATGCTACTCATTGAAGTAATGTGCGAATGAAATTAGAAAAAAAAACGGTTTTTGTAATTAGAAAAAGCATGGTTTATGTGACTATATTCTGTCCTTCACTTTCAATTCACAAATCGAAACACGAAATTGCTTTGTTATGTTTTCTTTGCCGGTCGGTTAGTTTTGTGTAACGAGCTCTTACCTTCACGCGAGCTGAATTTGTTTTAGAGATTGAAAAATAGAAAAATTGAGTTATTAACCTGTTAACTGGGTATGACGAAATATTTCGTCATACATAAAAGCCTACAGCAATGGGCATGACGAAATTTTTCGTATATTCTTATTGTGCATTTCAGTGTTTTATATATTTTTATTATTGTGTTGTATTATTTACATACTGAGATGTGAATTATTATTTGTGGTGTGATATTACTTATCGCTGCGAAAAAAAAGTCCCCATTGTGAAACGAGTTGAGCAATAGCTAATTCCCCGGTTAACAGGTTAAATGATGCTTTTAATCCAGCGCGATTAGAAGCTCTCAGCAAAGGATCAAAAATGTCTAAAGTCATTGATGCTTAATTTTGAACAAGAGTGTTTCCTAACCAACATAAAACAAAACATTTTGTAGAAAAAACATTTTGAAATATAGATAATTAATGCGATTAATTATACAAATACTTCTGAGCGGATGAAATCAACCTTATTTGGGAAAATATTGCCAGCAATAAATGTCAAATGGATCGTAACCACACATATGTCACATCAATCAACACAAAACCCACAGAGCCAATATTTACAAAACTAAACATACGTGTTATTTACGCCGCTATATAATAAGTTTATGTATAAAAAACTGCCACACTCTACCGCGAAAACTAATGGTCCCTAAAGAGTTAACTCAACGGACTAAACAGAATCAACGATTCATAATTGAGGGTCCAAGAGAAAAGATGTTCAATGTAAGCAACTGATGTAAGGGAATGTTTGGTAAACTGAAATAGTTAAGATCAATTACATTGTTCAAAAAGGAAAAAATGGACATTTAACTTAAAAATTACTGTACGTGCAGGAAAAAACTATGTATTTTATAATACAATTTGCATTAAAAATTGTTTTTTGTTTTTGGTAGAAAGTTTGTAGGGAATGTGGGACAAAGTGAAATACCCAAGGTGCACACTTCGTTTTTTAAAGGTTGTAAAATGATTATTAACGTTGTAACAACCGCTTAAAAACGGTTAAAGGTTATTTGTGCTACTTGGGTAGTTAAGATAACATACCTGTTTCAAAATGAACAAATTGGAAATTTTTTTCTGAAAATTAGTGTACATAAAAAGGAATAATATATTTTGTGATACAGCTATCGTTGGAGTATTTTTTTAATTTTTGGCAGTTATTTTGCGCCTTAAAAAAAGTGGAAATTTTTCACCTAGAAAAACCATGGGACAAATTAAAATATACAATATTTTTGCAATGAACATTGAACTTTTGAAATTTTCAAAAATCCAAAGAGTTCTAAATTTAAATCTTGAGTCACTAAATTGCTCTTTCTTTACACGATGACGGGACAGTTTGGCTTTTTTTTTCTTCTCTAATCTAAGACTTGTAAAAAATTTCAGACGTAAAGAATAATTTTTAAGGGTGGTTACTGAGCTTCAAAGTTTTGAAGATTCAACATTTTTCCTATAATTTCGCAAAAATTGATAACAAACTAATAAATGCATAACATTTTGGACACAAAAAACTTTACACGCATAAAGAATAAATCAAATGCAAATACTACATTTGCATACAAAGTATAATAACGCCATTTTCAAAATCCTACATGCGCTTCAACAAACTTCGGCTTAAGAATATTCAAAACTTTTAACGCAACAAATGATAAACCTTCTAAAAAAACCAATATGTCTGAAGCCCCTTAGCATCAATTTTATTTAAATGACCCCATCGACACTATACTTCCTTCTTCTAATGCATCCTCCAAAGCAACCCAATTACTCCAAAATATTCCTTTTTGCGTGATGAATACAAGAAATCATCACATGAATATCAAATAACAGCAGAGATCCCTTCCAGATCCAGTGGATTTGGGGTAGAATTCAGAGTGAAACGATTTCATTATGTTAATATTGCAGAAATGAGAGGGATTAAGCTTTGTTTTCCGTGACTAGCATAACGTTTCCCAAGTCAGGCATTGTTTAACTCCCGGCGTTTTATTTTATGGCGTTATTTGGAAGCGCAATTTGATTTAGAAGCAGAGCTTCGGTATTTTTTTAGCTTCTAATATCGCTCAAAATGTGTAAAAAGCAAAAAAAAAGGCATATTTAGCGAATTTTAGTAAGTAGTACAGGGTATGGTGTATGAATAGTATGATATAAAAGGTACAGAACTTCGAAACGAGTTTAAAGTTTTATTGAAACAAACATTTAAAAAAAGACAATTAATTGTATATCATTTATAATACCATACATGCCATTACTTGGTTTTAAATATGATACCTTACAGATGCTCGCCATTACGATCGGTGATTTTCTCCAGACGTTGGACAAAAGCTTCCACCAGCTGATTCAGCACGTTCAATGGGATTTCATCCACAGCTGTACGCATCCTTTTCTTGGATACACGTCCCCGCACCATGGCTGAACTCAAGGAAAAGATGCGTACAGCTGTGGATGAAATCCCATTGAACGTGCTGAATCAGCTGATGGAAGCTTTCGTCCGACGTCTGGAAAAAATCGCCGATCGTAATGGCGACCATCTGTAAGATATCATATCTAAAACCAAGTAATGGCATGTATGGAGTATGGTAAAGCTAAGCCGTCGAGAAATATCGGCTGACCTTGGAGTGGAAACTGACTGCTTCCTTTTATGATAGGTAGCATCAGAGAGATCACACAGGAAGTAAATACTTGAATGTACTTAGTGAGTAAAAAGGGAATTTTCTCACTGATTATACTTCTTTTAAAGTGTCGAGGCCAGTTTCCGCCATGCATTTTTCTTTGTTTTCAATGTTTTCTTCAGTAAAATTTTAAATTTGTTTCGAAGTTATGGCCCTCTTGTATCCCACTATTTATTACGCAGAACCCCGTATAATGTCAAAAAACCGAACATCAGAAATCCGAAACGTCTAAAATTGGAACGGACTCCCACAAAGTGTTAATAAATTTTCCGACATGTGCCGTAAAAAATGAGAGTTCATTTCTGTTAAATTTCGTTACGAAATGTAATTGCATTTTGCAGCGTTATGTACTGTATTGTATATCATGTACATACATGCTCTGTTACCACTTTATTTGATTAAATATAACATTATTTTCGTTAATGGTACTTTCTTGGCCATATTGGAAAATCCAAACAATTTGAAAATCCGAACCATCTGTGGCCCTAATTAGATCAGACATTTGACATTCTACTGTACCAAATGTAAGCAGGAACTTTTGTTTTTTTATTAAAAAGAGGTTTTTGGATTTAATCTCTACTAATAATAAAGCTGAAGGTGGTTCTGTCTGTCCTTCTTTCTTTCTTTCTGTCTGCCTGTCTGTTACGCGCGTAGCGCCAAAACCGTTCGGTCGATTTTCATGCCACTTGGCACAAAATTAGTTTGTAGCATGTAGTTTTGCACCTCGAAGCGATTTTTCGAAAATTCCATTTCGTTCTTTTTCTATTCGAATTCTTAGCGGAAATTCGATAAAATAGGGAAGAAATATTTCACACACATTTTCAAGTCTTATGTCATTCGAAAGCTTGAAATTTTCTGCACAAAATGAAGTTTTTTCGAAGTTTCTACGATCATCAGGAGAGCTGTAACAACTGTTTTTAGAATCCCGAAATTCAAGGCTTACCTTCAGTAAAGCAAGCCAAACGATTCTAAAATGGTTGAGCTCTGGAATAAAATTTGTTTGAAAAGAGAGATAAAATGAATTATTTTATCAACGGAAATCAACTTTTTATGTTGTTACTATGGTTACGTGTTCATACTTATTTTTGTTTCGTTTTTTTTCCAGGGTTGCCTGACGTAGTATTTTTGATTCTACGGTAGTATTTTTTCGGCCCAAATAAGGAGCATAGTATTTTTCTGGCAACCCTGTTTCCAATATACTAATGACTTAATTAAAAGACTTGGCGGATTTTTTTTTTTTTTTTCATTTTCATAGATTTCGCATTTCAGCAACATTGATTTTGGCAACGTTTGGAAACAGTAGTATTTTGTAATATTTTTTTTAGAGGAGGCGCAGTATTTTTTTGTTCCAATTCTCTGGCAACCCTGTCTTTTTCACGGTGAAGATGCTTTGGGACCCTGCTTGGCGCGTTTTCAAAAAGTCAACTACGCAAAATAGCTAGGGTTACCACGCTTGGCGCGCCTATCGTTCATTTAGCGAGAAAAGGGTACCTAAAGCACAGATTAACGAAATATCGTATCAATTGCCATATTGCATCGTTTTTTTAAGTGTTTCATTTCGGAAAATGTATTGTTTTGTTTTTTAAGCTAGGAAAGAAAACTTTCTTCTTCTTTTAAACTTTGGTAAGATTTCTGTTGGTTTCTGTTATCAACAAAATTGTTCTTATTTTCTCTTTTGGCTTATTTTTCTCCATCTCCCTTGGGGTTGCATTCGAATGTTCCAAGAGGGTGTTTTACCCCATTTATCGGGTAAATCAGTGTTTTCAATGCAAGGTGATATGAATTGGTTAACAAAAGTGATATGAATTGGCGCGACCACTTGGCGATATATCGCCAAGCTTTTGATCGCTAAGTATTTGACGCCAAATTGGCGAAATTTTTTTTTTTTTTGGGGGTTCAATTTGGCGCTGTTGGCGATATTTTGCGAAAAATCCACTGAATGATGTTAAAATCGACGATATTTAGGAGATTAATCATTGTAAAACATTTTTTTGCATTGTTTCGTAGCAAACTAGGGATACAAATGTTTGAATTGTTATCCTGCTCACTCCGAGCACTATTTTAGCACTTAAGGCATCTAATAAGAAATTTACACGTAAAATTAAGTAGTGTGGGGTCCATATCAGATCTTTATATCACTTTAAAGGAATTATATAGTTGAATAAAACTAAAATAGAGCATTTTTTCTGCTATATCAATTATTTTACAAATGCACTTTTAATTTTATACCACGGGCAAAGCCGTGCGGGTACCGCTAGTATTCTTATAAATGCAAGCTGACTTATCAATTTTGATGCCAATCATATTTGTGCAACAGTATTACTGTTTGAGCACCAATGAGATGAGTTCATAGGCAGTGCTGGAGTCAATGTATTTCTTCACACAGATACCTGTTTACTATCAGATGTGTGATAATTTCTAAATTAAGGCACTCACATTGAAACGAACGAAATACGGACATCAAATTTTACCATTTCCCCCTTTGTTTAATTATCTTAAATGGCCGCGTAGTAAATACACGGCAAACGTGATCAGTAGGGTGGAGTGAAAAAAAATGAATTTTTGAGGCCAAGTATCAATTCTGTAAAATATTTCATTTTTGCGATGTCATCTTTAGTCTGCGCATTTGGCTTAAAGTTTTGAAATTTTTGATTTTTTTTTAGATTTTTCAAATTTTTTTAAGAAATATCTTAAATGAAAAAAATATTTTGGAAAAAAATAGAACCGACTTCAGTTGGAAATTGCTCTAAAAAGTAAAAAATAATTTTTTTCTTTGAACACCATCGAAACTACTTTTAAACATAAGTTTTGAAGTCGGCGCAAAAACTATAGGTAAAATGATATTTAACCATATTTTGCCAATAATTTTTCAGAGAAATCATTGAAAATTAAAAGCAGAATATTTGTACCATTACACGAATGTGTGGTAATCAATGAAATGAATCCATTAAAATTTATATTTATAGTTGAATTGTAGTTGCGTATGATTCTATACATTGTTTTTGCGCCGACTTCAAAACTTATGTTTAAAAGTAGTTTCGATGGTGTTCAAAGAAAAAAATTATTTTTTACTTTTTAGAGCAATTTCCAACTGAAGTCGGTTCTATTTTTTTTTCCAAAATATTTTATTTCATTCTTTTTAGTGTAAATGCACTTAAAATAATCAAGATATAGTTAAAAAACCATGCAGCTGTTCAAAAAACTTGCTGACCTGGACTCGATCTCATTCCATCAGGAACTTCAACCCGACGCGTTTAACCACTTGACCATCGGGTCGCTGATTGAAGTAAGGATTTACGATAGCGCATATTGTTTTAAATAACATGAAATTTTAGTTTTTCAATCATAACTTTTTTTCTAGTGAACAAATATCGTCATATGAATACATGGTACCTAAGTTAACCATCTCCTATCGATTTAAAAAAAATCGTCCAAATCGGTTCAGTAGATCAGATGTTATGTGCGAACAAACAAACAAACAAAAAAAACATTCGCTTTGAATTGAGAACCTCCTCCTTTTTTGAAGTCGGTTAAAAATAGAAAGTAAAAGTAAGTAATTTGAATTGTGGGGAAGAGGTTAGAGTAAGACTTGGAAAATTGGTGCAAGCTTTTGCATTTCATGGAAAATAATTTTCAACTAAAGTGGACTCTTTAGCTTTTTTCAAACACCACAAATCAAAATCTTATTTTTTAAAAATTTGTGTCACTTTAATGGTCATTCATACCCCCCCCCCCCTCGCAGTGCAAAAAAACATTACACAGCATATTTTGCCTAATAACTCAACACTCATGGTGTTTGATACATTTTATTTGTTTGTAATGATGTTTTTTGGTCACAACCAATATGAAAATCACAAAAAATAGTTACTTTAATATTTGACACATATTTATCATCTTCAGAATTTTTTATTTTTAATTTTACTTTGAATTTGACGTAAATACAAGGTATAAAATGCAGAATTTTATAAAGGTACAAAAATTAACATAATATAATTGATTGTGTATATAATTTTTGAAAAAATTATATAAGTGCCGCAAATCAAAAACCATTTATTGCCACAATCGATTCAAAGCCCCCAAAAATGGCGCAAACGTCCATAAGAAAATTATACAGCATCGAAGGACCCCATTGCCAATTTTAACAAAGATCCGACCAAAACTGTCATTTTCTACCATACAAAAATATGGGGTAGATCCCCATGGGGAGATGTACCTGCATAAGGACATTACAATCAGGGCCCGATTAAGGTATCACAGGGCCCTAGGCCAAATACTTTTTTGGGGGCCCCCTGCACTGAGGCTTCACAATTATAGGCACAGGATAAAACAAATTTAGGCATTGACTACAGCAATTTTAGCCATTTGGGGGCCCCTAAGTTGTGGGGGCCCTAGGCCGCGGCCTAGTTGGCCGATTCGGTAATCAGGCCCTGATTACAATCATTAAAATCATTTTTAAAAAAATCATGCAGTTGTTCGAAAAAATCCTTGCAGACCTGGACTCGATCTCATTCCATCAGGAACTTCAACCTGACGCGCAGAACCACTTGACCATCGGGTCGCTGATTGAAGTAAGGATTTACGATAGCACATATTGTTTTAAATGACATGAAATGTTAGTTTTTCAATCATAACTTTTTTTCTAGTGAACAAATATCGTCATATGAGTACATGGTACCTAAGTTACACCATCTCCTATCGATTAAAAAAAAAACGTCCAAATCGGTTCAGTAGATCAGATGTTATATGCGAACAAACAAAAAAAAAAAGTATACGCTTTGAATTGAGAACCTCCTCCTTTTTCGAAGTCGGTTAAAAACTAGTGACGGTGGTTATTAAATGGAAGAGAAAGGTTCGAAATATACAGATACTTTTTAAAACCATTTTAGATTATGATTTTAGCCGGCACATTACGCTCAAAGTACATCAAATTTCCCAAAATTTCTGATATTTTCAACATTTTTTAACTTAGTAATTCCTATTAATACTCACTTGAAAAGTCTTCTTAACCTTTTTTTATTCATTTTGTTATTATTTTGAACCGTGGAACTTTTCGCTAGCTCATTTGAAACTACCCAGGACTCACCACGAGGAGGTGACCACACTTCGAGTCCTACACGTGACCCCTTCATTCCTCCAACCATTGCGAGCACGTATTTTCATTTCTTAGATACGTCTTTCACAGTTAAATTGTTTCTTTAAGTCGCAGATCGGATATTCCAGTCAGATCAATTTTGAAAAGCATGTGACCTATTTGACAGCTCCTTTAAGTGATTGAGTCTGTGATGGGAGCATAAAAAGAGCGCAATCAGAAATCATATTTAAATTCTCAACTTCCAGTAATCTTTGTAAATATTGTGTTGTTAAATTACGTGGAAAAGGTGGTTTTGTAATTTTCACATCATGACAAGAAATCATATCGATGTATTCTGATTTTTGATTTATGTATGGGATGTATGAAAATAGATTGATATCCATTTTTGGGATCTGAAACGTTCTCGCTTGTTTGCTTGTTTGTTTTCAATATTGATCGTTGATAATCTATATATATAAAAGAAAGTCGTGTTAGTTACACTATTTATAACTCAAGAACGGCTGTACCGATATGGCTAAAAATTGGTGGGTAGGTAGCTTAGAGCCAGGAGACGGACATAGGCTATAATTTATGTGTGTCAGTTACATAAATGGAAAAAATGTCTTATTGACTTCGCCTTTTTACGAAGCCTTTTTTGACACCTGCATTGCTGAGCGACATAAAGCACACGTTCTGGCAGCTTCCGGAGTGCAGTAAACAGGTTGTAAGTTAAATGAAAAATGATCAAATGGGCTTTGTGCTGAACTATATTTGAAGTTAAAAATCAACGTAAATAAAGCACAAATAAGGTAGAAAGTACAGCAAATAGCTATTTCAAGGCTACAATGGAGCCCCTTCATCAGTGCAAGAAGCTCAGCAAACAACATGAAAGCTGTAAGAGAACTGAGCGCGAAGCACGTGTGCCCCGATATTTATAACAAATGGGCGAGTGCGCTTGAACTCACAACAAAGCGGGAAAACACCGACCAATCAGCGATCAGCGAAACGCCAGGAGAGCGAAGAAAAGGGGGAAGGCGGCAAAGGAAAGTAGGGGAAAAAAGCGCGGGAGAAAACACTAGAAGACGAAATTATAAAAATTGCTTCCAGATGTCAGGGAAAAATGGAACACTGGAAAAATCATTCACCAGAGAATGGGAATTTTTCCAAATATGGTAAGCTTCCCAAAAATCGAGGTCATAAACTGACGAACATTTACAAATAATTCTAGCCGAAGAAAAATCAAAGCAGTGACCAGAAGTCCAACAATGCTGAGCAATGGAAGAGCGTGCTAGTTCTTTATGTTTAACATAATTTTGATGCTCTTTCAGACGGTGCTTAAGAGGCCGCTTAGTCTGGCCTACATAGCTAAGTCCGCATTTGCAAGAGATGCTATAAATGCCCCAGTTGCTTTGGCAATCAATGGGATGCTTTAAGTTTGTAAACTTGATTTTGTTCACAGGAGAGAAAGAAATATCGAAACCAAACTTTTTCAAAATCTTTGCAACTTGATGACTTGTTTTTGGATAAAAAGGCAAAACAATGGTGTAACCAACCTTAGACTTGGAAACCTTGCTGGAATGAGAGGGCTTTATTAGCCTATTATATATAGAATCAATAATCTTGGGCGAGTAACCCCGATCAAAAGCCACAGCTTTTAAATAAGAAAGCTCAGTATTTAAAGAACTGGATGAAGAACAGATATTCAAAGCACGAAACACAAAAGCCTTAAATGAGGCCAACTTTTGGTTTCGAGGATGAGAAGAGTAGTTGTGAGGAGGTAGTGTAACAGCAAAGGGCTTACGATACACTGAAGTCATAAAATCGTTATTACTTTTAGTAATCAAAACGTCCAAGAATGAAAGAGAACTTTCCGTTTCCATTTCAATAGTGAATTGGATGCAAGGATCGATAGAATTAAGAGTTGAAAGTAAAAGCTCATTATTAACTTGGTTTTGGTCAAGCAAAACAAAGCAATCGTCAACATAACGAACATAGAACGGAAACTTTATGGTTTCAAAAAGTTTTACCTCAAAGTAGTGCATATAAATGTCACTTAGAATAGGGCTCAAAGGGTTACCCATCGCTAAACCTTCGGACATGCGATAGTAAACACCATCAAATACAAAAGTATTCTGCTCAAGACAAGCACGAGTAAGAGAAACAAGTTCATCAACCTCAAAACTAGAAAAATGATGTTCCTGGAGTCTCAATTTGAGACAATCCAGTGCTCCAATAACAGGTACATTAGTGAAAAGTGATTTCACGTCAAAAGAAGCCATCGTTACGCCGTGAGGCTTAAAGCAACGTAACTTCTGAACAAAGTCAATGGAATTTTTAACAGTGAAAGAATTGCTGGTCAAAAGAGGAGAAAAAATGGAAACTAAATGCTTAGCCAGTTTGTAAGAAGCCGTGCCAATGTTTGAAACAATTGGCCTGAGAGGAACGTTTGGTTTATGGACCTTTGGTAAAGCATAAAATCGGGCACAGTGTGCAACAGAAGGAATCAAACACCTTTTTGACGAATCACTCATGAAGGAGGTCAAGTTGTTATTCTGGACAAAAGCTCATATTTGGATAAATGTAAGGATTTAATTGAAGTTGGTCCATATGTGACACTTCATAAAGACCCTAGTACTAAAGAGGTCAACTTAATTAGAAACATTGTGAAGGCTTCTCCTATCATGAGTGATTCGTCAAAAAGGTGTTTGATTCCTTCTGTTGCACACTGTGCCCGATTTTATGCTTTACCAAAGGTCCATAAACCAAACGTTCCTCTCAGGCCAATTGTTTCAAACATTGGCACGGCTTCTTACAAACTGGCTAAGCATTTAGTTTCCATTTTTTCTCCTCTTTTGACCAGCAATTCTTTCACTGTTAAAAATTCCATTGACTTTGTTCAGAAGTTACGTTGCTTTAAGCCTCACGGCGTAACGATGGCTTCTTTTGACGTGAAATCACTTTTCACTAATGTACCTGTTATTGGAGCACTGGATTGTCTCAAATTGAGACTCCAGGAACATCATTTTTCTAGTTTTGAGGTTGATGAACTTGTTTCTCTTACTCGTGCTTGTCTTGAGCAGAATACTTTTGTATTTGATGGTGTTTACTATCGCATGTCCGAAGGTTTAGCGATGGGTAACCCTTTGAGCCCTATTCTAAGTGACATTTATATGCACTACTTTGAGGTAAAACTTTTTGAAACCATAAAGTTTCCGTTCTATGTTCGTTATGTTGACGATTGCTTTGTTTTGCTTGACCAAAACCAAGTTAATAATGAGCTTTTACTTTCAACTCTTAATTCTATCGATCCTTGCATCCAATTCACTATTGAAATGGAAACGGAAAGTTCTCTTTCATTCTTGGACGTTTTGATTACTAAAAGTAATAACGATTTTATGACTTCAGTGTATCGTAAGCCCTTTGCTGTTACACTACCTCCTCACAACTACTCTTCTCATCCTCGAAACCAAAAGTTGGCCTCATTTAAGGCTTTTGTGTTTCGTGCTTTGAATATCTGTTCTTCATCCAGTTCTTTAAATACTGAGCTTTCTTATTTAAAAGCTGTGGCTTTTGATCGGGGTTACTCGCCCAAGATTATTGATTCTATATATAATAGGCTAATAAAGCCCTCTCATTCCAGCAAGGTTTCCAAGTCTAAGGTTGGTTACACCATTGTTTTGCCTTTTTATCCAAAAACAAGTCATCAAGTTGCAAAGATTTTGAAAAAGTTTGGTTTCGATATTTCTTTCTCTCCTGTGAACAAAATCAAGTTTACAAACTTAAAGCATCCCATTGATTGCCAAAGCAACTGGGGCATTTATAGCATCTCTTGCAAATGCGGACTTAGCTGTGTAGGCCAGACTAAGCGGCCTCTTAAGCACCGTCTGAAAGAGCATCAAAATTATGTTAAACATAAAGAACTAGCACGCTCTTCCATTGCTCAGCATTGTTGGACTTCTGGTCACTGCTTTGATTTTTCTTCGGCTAGAATTATTTGTAAATGTTCGTCAGTTTATGACCTCGATTTTTGGGAAGCTTACCATATTTGTAAAAATTCCCATTCTCTGGTGAATGATTTTTCCAGTGTTCCATTTTTCCCTGACATCTGGAAGCAATTTTTATAATTTCGTCTTCTAGTGTTTTCTCCCGCGCTTTTTTCCCCTACTTTCCTTTGCCGCCTTCCCCCTTTTCTTCGCTCTCCTGGCGTTTCGCTGATCGCTGATTGGTCGGTGTTTTCCCGCTTTGTTGTGAGTTCAAGCGCACTCGCCCATTTGTTATAAATACCGGGGCACACGTGCTTCGCGCTCAGTTCTCTTACAGCTTTCATGTTGTTTGCTGAGCTTCTTGCACTGATGAAGGGGCTCCATTGTAGCCTTGAAATAGCTATTTGCTGTACTTTCTACCTTATTTGTGCTTTATTTACGTTGATTTTTAACTTCAAATATAGGTTGTAAGTTAGCTATGCGTTGAGTGTTATTTGACTTTTTTGTGAAATAAATTATAAACAAGCGAGTTACTTCTCTTGAAATTTATATGTGATAAGCTGTCAGAAACGATTGCTCATTCCGAGGATCCCGCTGATCCTGACCGATATGCCGTTTGAATTTAAAAGACTTCAATTTCCGATCCGTCTTGCATTTGTCATGACCATCAACAAATCACAAGGCCAATTTTTAAAAATTTGTGGTTTGAATCTAAAACATCACTGGTTTTCCCATAGTCAATTATATGTGGCATGTTCACGGGCCGGAAGACCATCTGCGTTGTTTATTTTTGCGCCTGATAATACACTGGCGGAAAAAAAATCCCAACACCAAGAAAGACTTGCGCTAGATAAACGAAATTTTGTAGGCCTGTTTATACAACTGAAAGATGACATCGATTGAAATTTCGTGTTCCGCGCATAAGTGTGGCGCAGCTGGCGTCACTCGGAACATGCAAATAAGGCTTGTTTTAAAAGCCGGTTGCAAAGCTCTTGAGTATTATTTTTCCATAAAATTTGACGCATTGCGATCTTGTTAGTCAGGAATGTCTTTAAGAAGACGAAGAAGCCATTATAAACAGCTCACCGAGTTTGAACGAGGTCGTACAATTTGGCTACGAGAAGGTGGATTTTCATTTCGCGATATTGCAGAAAGACTTGGTGGGAATGTTTCCACCGTGGCATGATTATTGGAAGCTATGGTCAAGGGATGGTACTACCTCAAGAAGATCGAGTTCCGAGCTGCCACGTGGCACGGCTGAGAAGGAAGATCTCCGAATCCTGCCTACGGCTGTGGCGCACCGTACTGCATCTGCGGCTGACATTCGAGATGCAGTTGGTACCGTTCGTGACTCAAAGAACGGTAAGACATCATTTACTTCAACGACAGCTCCGAGCCAGGCGCCCTGTAGCCGGTATTCCATTGACTGCAAACCATTGCCTTTTGCGACTGCCGTGGTGTCAAGACTGAGCTTATTAGAGGAAGGAATGGAGGTCTGTTGTAATCTCTGATGAAAACAGATTCTGCCTTGGTGCCAATGATGGTCGTATGTTGGTCAGAAGGAGGCCAGGGCACCGCCTGCATTCAAGCTGTCTGCGACCTTAACACACGGGACCTACACTTGGAGTCATGGTCTCTGGAGCAATTTCGTATGACAGCAGGAGCACTCTTGTGGTTATCCCAAACACACTGACTGCACATTTTTCGTCAGTCTGGTAATTCAACCTATAGTACAGCCCTTTATGAGTAGCAATTAAGGGGCAGTTTTCCAACAGGATAACGCTCGCCCTCACATCGCTGCTGTAACGCAATGTGCTCTACAGAGTGTTGACATGTTGCCATGACCTGCAAGATTACCAGATCTGTCTCCAATTGATCACGTATGGGATATCATTGACGGCAACTCCAGTATCATCCACGGTCAGCAATGACTGTCCTAGTATTGACACAACAAGTGCAACTAACATGGCACTCCATACCATAAAGTGACATTCGGCACCTGTATGACACAATGCATGCACGTTTGCAGGCTAGCCTTAAAAATTCTAGAGGTTACACCGGCTCTTAAAGTAACATAATTTCACATCTGCACAGCATTTTCTTGAGCTTAAATTAGCCAGTGATCTTGTGCATTTAATCAATTAAACATGTTAACTAGACAATTGCATTAACCAAGTTTCATTAGTCCACAGTAATTTTTTCTTGGTGTTGGGATTTTTTTTTTCCGCCAGTGTAAAACAAAAAATGTTGTGTATCACAAGGTTCTTAAGTGAAGAGCAACCTATGTACTGAAATACAGAAACAATAATGAATGATTAATGTAG
The DNA here is from genome assembly GCA_038373865.1 of Uloborus plumipes. NCBI lineage: Eukaryota > Metazoa > Arthropoda > Arachnida > Araneae > Uloboridae > Uloborus > Uloborus plumipes. Next base: position 7,920 of record JAXGGA010012201.1, on the reverse strand, counting down.
GTACTTAATTTTTTTTTGTATTTTCTAATAATAAAAAACTTAATAAATTCAAAAATTTGCTTATTTATTGCCTTTAAGGCGGAACAGAGTTCGCCGGGTCAGCTAGTACGATTTAAAACAAGTTTCTTTATATGCTCTCTCTCATGAACAAACATCGATAATAGCATATTTCTAGCATATTTCTAGATGCAAAGCATACATTGTTTTGAATGGATGGGAATGCAATTTTCTGCTTTTTCCCTTAGAGATGAGTGTAATCATACACAAATTTATAGGTAAATTAGTAACGTCTGCACATCATTCTAAAAGAACAAGGACACTTTTACCGCGAAAGTTACGAACTCTTTTAAAAATCATAGTCTAAAGATTATGTTTGCTGTAGTCAACCATCTGGCTTGGGAAAGCTTTCCTGGACATATGTTTCATAATTTTTTGGATATTTTCACAGTCGAAACAACCTTGCACATCTCATGAAGTTACCATTGCTCAGAACTTAAATCATTTTTATTGTCACCATCGAAATTCTATAGGTTCATATGAACTGATTTGAAAGTATAACATGTTGTTTAGCTTCGTCCAACAAGCCCAACAAATCACTTCGGTCTACTAGTAGGTCCATCTAGTTTTTGCAAAAAATGCCGCAAATTAAGTTTATTTAAATGTAATTGGCATGTATCCCATTGTAGAGGTCTACCAAGTTTTCTTCCTGTTTCCGCATTACATCTATGTATTTTCCTGTCTTTGTAGTGCATCCTTCAAAATCAATGCAAACAATTTCCGACGCAAAGAAACAATTTACTGTTCCTGGCTTATCTAAGAAATGTCAATGTGTGCTCTCATTGGTTGGAAGCAAATGGAGAGCGGGTGGCACTCGAAGTACGGCCACCTCCTCGTGGTGAGTCCTGTGTAATTTCAATGAGCAAGCGAAGAGTTGAGCAGTTAAAAAAAACAACAAAATGATTAAGAAAATATTTTGAAGGCACTTTGAGAGGAAATATTAAATTATAAAATATCTGCTCAGTATTAAAAATATCGGAAATTTCGGAAAATTTTATGAACTTTGGGCCTAATGCGCAGACTGAAATCATAATCTAAAATGGTTTTAAAAAATTCCTTGTATATTTCAAACTTTTCTCTTCTATTCAATAACTATCTGCCACTAGCTTTATCATTTGCAATATTTTTTTTATTTGAAAAATCTAAAAAAAATCAAAAATTTCAAAACTTTGGACCAAATGCGAAGACTAAAGATAACGTCGCAAAAGTGAAATATTTTACAGAATTGATACTTATCCTCATTCACAGTAAATGAAAGGTACCCGTTTACGAAAATCAAAAATTCATTTTTTTCGCTCCACCCTAGTGATCAGACAATACTTGTTAGTTGAATTTCCACATTTCTGCAATGCATTGAATCACACTTTTCCCAGAAACTAAAAATGTGGAAAAGAAATTGCTGTGTCCGCTAATATTTTCTAGCATACTATGGTGGGATGGCTGCAGGGCCGTCATTTCAATTTTATCCAGGGGGGGGGGGCGAAGGGTTCAAACACACTGCAATTTCTTTGGAAAACATGAAAACCCACGCCCACTTATATGTAAATACATTGATTTCTCAAAGCACGGGGGCAATTGACCCCCCTGCCCCCCCCCTAAATGAAGGGCCTGAATGGCTGGCATTTGTGTTATAGAGTAATCTAAATGGAACTAGCAAGATTCGGAAAATGCTCAATATCAACAGGCAAACCATATTCCACTAATTAAGAGTTATAAAATATAGCAATTACTTGAACATTACTTGCACAACATCACACATTAAAACTTATACAGTGGTGGACAGAATTATAAACTCAACTTTTTAAAGTTTTGTTTTGATTATAACGCGACGCAGTTTAAGTTGTTTTCACTAAAACGAAGATGAATAGTTGACAAAATAGTTTTATAATTAGTTCAAACTGTCAATTAAATAAAAAAGTTAATTAAAGTTATGAAACTTGCAAACTTAAAATTTTATCATTACGTGAAACCTGGACAAAAGTATAAACTCAAAGGCAAAAAATCCAGGATTACGATAAAGTTTTGATCGAAAACGGTACTTTGAAGCATTATTAAGAGTAAGTGTTGCCATTATTGACTGCTAAAAATTTCAGTTTTCAAAATAAATGAGAAACGTTAAAATTCACAGCTGGACAAAATTATAAACTCAAAAATCCGATCATTGTGTTGGTCATAACTTAACCCGGTTTACCTTCTTTTCGTTCAAGTAAAGATGAAATACTGACTAACTAATCCTAAATTCAGTTTAACTCATAAATTTAATAAAACAAACACTGAAATTTCGAAAATGCTCAATTTAAGATTATCTTCCAACACTAGTTGGTAATCTTCGGCGTTCTGTCTTCCATCAAGGAAAGCTAATCCTGCCTTGCCATGCTGAGAGAAACCAGCTCAAACCATCACAGAGCCTCCTCCGAAGTTTCTGCTAAATATGTGTCGTTCTTGTTTTCTTATGTCATGCCAGTAGTATCGTAAGCCATCCGGACCGTCCAAGTTGAATTTTTTTTCATCGGACCAAACAACTGAATTCCACGTATTTTTCCAAGACATATGTCTCTGTGCAAACTGAAGTCTTTCATTAATATGCTGTACCTCCAGTTTCGGCGACGCTTTCATTTTTCTCCATGTCATGTTCTGTGCTTGTTGTAGCACTCTTCTAACTGTTCTACTGCTCACCTTTAATTTTAAAATTTTCAGAATTTTGCTGGAAGAAGCTCCAGTTTTTGATGCTATGCGCAAAATATATCTTCGATCTCTCTCAGTTAGTTTCGAATGCCTTCCAGTCCTTTTCCTTTTTCCATAAGTTAATGGATCCTTCAATACATTTTTTACTGCCCCTTGGGAACATTTAACTAAAAAGGCGATTTGGCGCTGAGTTTTACCAACAGCTCTGTAGGCCACAATTTTACCTACTTGTCGTTCTGTAAGTTTTTAGTCCTTTAGGCATTTTGAAACTCAATGAATTACGCTGCACGAAGAGCTTAACGACTTGACAGAATAAAAAATTTGCAGCAAAAAAAACTCAAATGATTCTGAACAAAAAAGCAGACGATAAAAATTTTACTTGAATAATAATAAAATTAAATAAATAAACCGTGAGAAAATATCGTTTGTAGTAAAAATAACTGTTTATTACTAGTGAGTTGTCACTTTTGTCCAAGTTTCATGTGATGATACGATATTTAAATTGAGCATTTTCGAAATTTCATTGTTTGTTTGATTAAATTTATGAGTTAAACTGAATTTAGGATTAGTTAGTCAGTATTTCATCCTTATTTGAACGAAAAAAAGGTAAACCGAGTTAAGTTATGACCAAAACAATGATCGGATTTTTGAGTTTATAATTTTGTCCAGCTGTGAATTTTAACGTTTCTCATTTATTTTGAAAATCGAAATATTTAGCAGTCAATAATGGCAACACTTACTCTTCCTAATGCTTCAAAGTACCGTTTTCGAACAAAACTTTATCGTAATCCTGGATTTTTTGCCTTTGAGTTTATACTTTTGTCCAGGTTTCACGTAATGATAAAATTTTAAGTTTGCAAGTTTCATAACTTTAATTAACTTTTTCATTTAATTGATAGTTTGCACTAATTATCTATTGCACCAATCGTTTATAAAACTATTTTGTAAACTATTCATCGTCGTTTTAGTGAAAACAACTTAAACTGAGTCGCGTTATAATCAAAACAAAACTTTAAAAAGTTGAGTTTATAATTCTGTCCACCACTGTAACTAGTAATCAGCTATAACTTAACAACTGACATTAAACGAAAAAGGAATAGAATAAAATTTCTATCGTTGAACGAATACTTTGATGATCCATCGCTTCTGTTCAGAGTAGAATTGTCATTATGTCTGAAAAATTATTGGAGAATAGAAACTAAATGAAAATTTGATGAAAAATGGCCGAGTCACTTCGCTTATTTTGACATTTAATGAGACCAATATGTCATTTCCAAGGAGTCAAAAATAGTTAATTTCTAAATGTTTCTACTATTAATCTTCGAAATTCCTTCCAATGCATCATTGATGATATGACAAAATTATGAATGGAGGAGGTTCACTGAAAAATAATGATTAAGCGACAAATTCTTCGGTTTTGATTAATTTAAATGCAATGCTCCAGATTTCCCCCAGTAACATGCTTAAACAATTTTCCTTCATTATCACTTGAGTCATAAAAGATTTTGAAAATTTTTGAAAACGTGTTATAAATTCATTACTTAAATGTCATTTTGTAGTTAGTACTTTTGTTTTATTCACAGTTACAGTTTTGTGGCTAGAATATCTATAGCAAATCTGGTGTCCCATACTGTCAATTTGTTTACTTTCTTTTAGAACTCAGCTGAACGCGGCTTATTGAAATAAATAGCTTATGTTTAAGCTGGTTTTTTTTCTTTTTCTTTTTTTTTTTTTTTTCAAGATTCATAAAGACAGTGAAATTTGTATCTGTATAACCAACCAAAAAAAAGAGAGAAATAAATCTTGAAATGCACTCATCAGCCCTCAGACAGAATTTCGAAATTGTTCCTGCTTACTAGTTACATGCTCAGATATTGCCTCCTAGAACAATAGTAAAACATATTTTCCAAAGAATAACAGTCACATCGCATACTGTTTATTTCAGGTGACGGTATGAATAGGGAAATTGATCTATTAGGGGACAAATGAGGGACTTATATTTACTCTACATTTACCGTAAAGCATATGTCAATAAAATACAAGGTAACCCTAATACTTAAATACAATATATCTCGATCTGAGGGGGGCTATACAGGCACATTATTCCATTTTAAAAACTCGTTTTGTGATGGTAAATGTACCACGTATTACAAAAATATTTAACAAAATTAGTGTGAAACGACGATTAAACTTCAAAAGCTGGTCCTCATATGCCAACCTACACAAAAGCTTGAGCATTTGTCTTAGCTGTCCAAAAATCGGAATCTTCTGTTCGTGGATCTCTTGTCCATCGATACTTTTGAATATGGATCTTCAGTCCGCTGGACGATCTTTTCCGATCCTTGTGTTCGGATTCCCGCTTGTTATAGGTAGCGGTGGCCTGTTATTAGTAGCTTTAGTTTGCAAGTATCTATTCAACTTCGTACCAAAAATCACGTAAACTTCGGATTAAGTGACAATCTATAGTAAGGGCAGGCTTAACCTGACAGCATTGTGAAGACTACGCAGATCTTTACTACACCGTTACGCTGCTTCCAGATTAGGTTTTCCCCAACATTAGTCCAACTTTTTTAATTACGTCAAAAAAAAAAAAAAAAAACTGTACATAGGGTAAGAAATTCCCATGAGCATACAAACAACCATGTTGTGAATTATTCTTAATTTGGTTAGATTAAAATTTTAGTATAGAATCATTGTGCATACTTACAGTTAATACTGCATACCTATGTTTCGAGTTTACAAGTAATTAGGAAATTGGTACGTAGATTTTTTTCGTTAAGGTGAGAAACTCTAGGTAAAACCGGATTTTATTGTAGAGCTAGTAGAAAATACTGTCTGAATTTATTTTAATGCTTTTTTAACAGAAATTTATACCTATGTTAGATTTTGTTTTACCTAACAATTTTTCGAACATCGGAAGTGAGTTATTTTACAAAATAAAACACAAAACTCCGTACAAAATCACGTTATTGTAAAATTTATTACCGCCTTAAGAAGTTCTTTTATGGACATTTGATAACACTTGAAAAGACTACCGTTAACAATAGAATTTACACGAACTGCGCCATGTCAATAAATTTCACTTTTACCCTAACAAAGAAAGGAATACATTGCATCTTTAAGAACTGGGCCCCAGGCGACAATTTGGCTGGATCGGTTAACTTCAACGCAAATAAAATAAAGGGAACAAAATTTCCGGTTTAAAAGATTCGCTTAGCTAAAATTTTTTCCTTTATCTTTTTTTCCATCGAAACCTTTCTAGATTATAGAAACCTTTTCATTTTTACTTTTTGAAAAACGTAGAACCCCATCAAGGTGCTAAATATCATAGAGAATTCTTTTTGAATTCTGGACTTTATTTTTTCTCATGTGAGAAAAGCATACATTAAATAAAGTCAGTTTTTCATGAAGTGTTCATTTTTAGTTAGTATATTGTATCCATAAGGAGTTGACGCCTGTCAATCATCTCATTCCCAAAGGTTCTCGGGTTCGATCCCAGCCAGTCGAAAAATCACCGTGTTCGCTAATGGTTATTGGGGCCCGTTAAATATGTTCATGGTAAGAAATTCATCAAAGTTTCCATTCCATATCGAAACGTTAAGAAGTACTGGACCATGGCTGGCTCGGCTTTTGGTCTATATCAAAGAACAGAGCCCTCTTCGTGGTCTCATCACATCTGGGAAACCAGGTATAGTGACAGGTGTGTTAGGTCCTGGACTGTGTGTGCGTGGAATTAGGCAAAAACGAATCTATTACCTAAAAACCGGCACATGGAGAAAGGGGGTTTGCCAAATTTACTAGTTTAGAGACATTTTAGACATGAAAATAGTTATTTTAGCAAATTGTATAAAAAATTAAATCATCATCTGCAACATTTTGTTACCTTATAATATATTTCTGTTGAGATTAAAGTTCTTTTTTAGTGACAACAATTAATTTTTAACTTCTCGTTTACTCGTAATTAATATTATGAAAGAGAAATTAAGTTTAGATATTTTCACTGACGAATATCTCAAAAACACTTAAAAGCTAGGGATCATAAAATACGTCAAATATGTCAAAAAATTGAAGCTCTAAACAGGATTCCCGTTAATGCCAGTTTCACCTTTACCGGACTTAAATTATCTCAAATATTCATTAAAGACTGCAGCGTCATTATTTCGTAACTTAAGGAGTAAAGACTTAGCCGGTTTTAAAGTATTAGTGCCAATCGAAAGAACATTTTTTTTCTGTATATGATGGAATATAACTGAAAGTTACGTTATATAGACAAGAAATGACAATTTTTAGGAAATGCTTTTAAAAATCTAAACCTTTAACGCGATTTATTTGTTGGCGGACAATCGGAGAAATCTCAATGATTTTAAATTTTTGTCTGGTACCATCTTCTATTTGTTGACAAGCTTGTAATTAAGTTAATCAAGGCTTCCAAAGAGATTTTCAATTTTTGCTCTTGATTTAACTTTCACAAATAACAGAACTTAGTATCAATGACTTAAGAACAAAGAATTCATAAGAGAAACATAGAAGAAAGTTTCGTGATGGCCACAAAATACTATTTGAACATCCAATTCCATTCAAAAGAGAAAGTGCTACCATGACAAGTACTGGTATACTAAGCCTAAAAATCGTATCTGCACATTTTATCAACACTGAGTTATGTCACCAGGTAGTTCTTTGTCACATATTTCACCTAAACACAATGATTCATGGTCATTGGCTTGCAGAATATATTTTTTACCAAATTCAGAAAAAGTTGCACCCGCATCAAATACATTGGAGGCGCAAAATTTTAAACGGAAATTTCTCATTTTGAACTCGGCTGCAGATACAGTTTTTGCACTTAGCTCCGCTAAATATGCAGACACTACGTACGAAACAGAAACCTTCTATGACTTGCAGTTTATAACTTATACGTGGTACATAAATAAATACAAACGCACAAAATACAATACAAAACTCATGATGGTTAACTCGAGGATAGTCAAAAAGATACATACCCAAGTAGCACACTTCGTTGTTTAAAGGTTGTAAAATGGTTATTAACGTTGTTTCAACGGATTAAAAACGTTTATAAAACGTTTAAACGTTTTTTGTGCTACCTGGGCAGGCTTTCCTTTGCCTTTATTATGTACTATCAAAACCAAATAGTCAAAATTCACTCAAGCGTAACTATAC
>JAXGGA010012200.1:0-39578 GCA_038373865.1 Uloborus plumipes | reverse complement strand
TAAGTTGATTCGGCAAAAATACCCTTAATACCATTTTTCTTCAAAATACCATTTTACTGCAAAAACTTTGAAACGCTCTAGTGAAAAGTAGTGTTTTGCAAATATGCCACTGTTCATTTCAAGCAGCGATATGTGCTCCCCTGTTAACTGTCACTTGTGACATATAGTCTGTGGAGTTAGCGACAAAAACAGCCTAAATATTTCACTTCCGGATACCAGTGTGAAATTTGGTACAGAGTTTAGGTACATATATAAGAACAAAAAACCGCCGGGAGACACTTGATCAGGGGTCATGAACTCCCGTGATGACGTCATCAAGATGGCCGCTTTTACAGGTAAATACGTTCGTTTAATTGCTTAAACTCCATCATAGATTAAAATATTGCAAAACTCAAAGGTATCATCTGAAAGCTCTTTAAAATAGCTATTTAGAAATATTTAAGTTTTCTTTCTGAGGTCAAGGGCCCACCTGTAATGACGTCATCAAAATGGCCGCTTTTAAAGGTAAATACGTTTGTTTAACTCCCCCTAAAACTCCATCATAGATTTAAATATTTCAAAACTCAACTATATTATCTGAAAGCGCTTTAAAAGATCTATTTAGAAAGATTTAATTTTTCTTTCTGAGGTCAAGGGCTCACCTGTGATGACGTCATCAAAATGGCCGCTTTTACAAGTAAATGCGTTCGTTTAACTGCTTAAAACTCCATCATAGATTCAAATATTGCAAAATTCAAATACATCATCTGAAAGCTCTTTAAAAGAGCTATTTAGAAAGATTTAATTTTTCTTTCTGAGGTCAAGGTCCCACCTGTACTGACGTCATCAAAATGGCCGCTTTTACAGGTATATACGTTTGTTTAACTCCCCCTAAAACTCCATCATAGATTCAAATATTGCAAAACTCAAATATATCATTTAAAAGCTCTTTAAAAGAGCTATCTAGAAAGATTTAATTTTTATTTCTAAGGTCAAGGGCCCACCTGTGATGACGTCATTTGAGGCCATTTTGATGACGTCATTACAAGTGGGACCTTGACCTCAGAAAGAAAAATTAAGTTTTTCTAAATAGCTCTTTTAAAGAGCTTTCAGATGATATATTTGAGTTTTGCAACATTTGAATCTATGATGGAGTTTTAGGGGGAGTTAAACAAACGTATTTACCTGTAAAAGCGGCCATTTTGATGACGTCATTACAGGTGGGCCCTTGACCTTAGAAATAAAAATTTAATCTTTCTAGATAGCTCTTTTAACGAGCTTTTAGATGATATAGTTGAGTTTTGCAATAATTGAATCTATGATGGAGTTTTAGGGGGAGTTAAACAAACGTATTTACCTGTAAAAGCGGCCATTTTGATGACGTCATCACAGGTGCGCCCTTGACCTTAGAAAGAAAAATTAAATCTTTCTAAATAGCTCTTTTAAAGAGCTTTCAGATGATATATTTGAGCTTTGTAATAGTTGAATCTATGATGGAGTTTTAGGGGGAGTCAACAAACGTATTTACCTGTAAAAGAGGCCATTTTGATGACGTTATCACAGGTGGGCCCTTGACCTTAGAAAGAAAAAATAAGTCTTTCTAAATAGCTCTTTTAAAGAGCTTTCAGATGATGTATTTGAGTTTTGCAATATTTCAATCTATGATGCAGTTTTAAGCAGTTAAACGAACGTATTTACCTGCAAAAGCGGCCATTTTGATGACGTCATCACAGGTGAACCCTTGACCTCAGAAAGAAAAATTGTATCTTTATAAATAGATCTTTTAAACGCTTTCAGATGATATAGTTTAATTTTGAAATATTTAAATATATGATGGAATTTTAGGGGGAGTTAAACAAACGTATTTACCTTTAAAAGCGGCCATTTTGATGACGTCATTACAGGTGGACCCTTGACCTCGGAAAGAAAAATTACATAATTCTAAATAGCTATTTCAAAGAGCTTTCAGATGATACCTTTGAGTTTTGCAATATTTTAATCTATGATGGAGTTTAAGCAATTAAACGAACGTATTTACCTGCAAAAGCGGCCATTTTGATGACGTCATCACAGGTGAACCCTTGACCTCAGAAAGAAAAATTATATCTTTATAAATAGATCTTTTAAAGCGCTTTCAGATGATATAGTTGAGTTTTGAAATATTAAATATATGATGGAATTTTAGGGGGAGTTAAACAAACGAATTTACCTGTAAAATTGGCCATTTTGATGACGTCATTACAGGTGGGCCCTTGATCTCAGAAAGAAAAATTATTTTTTTCTAAATAGCTCTTTTAAAGAGCTTTCAGATGATATATTTGAGTTTTGCAATATTTGAATCTATGATGGAGTTTTAGGGGGAGTCAAACAAACGTATTTACCTGTAAAAGCGGCCATTTTGATGACATCATCACAGGTGGGCCCTTAACCTTAGAAAGAAAAATTAAATCTTTTTAAATAGCTCTTTTAAAGAGCTTTCAGATGATATATTTGCGTTTTGCAATATTTGAATCTATGATGGAGTTTTAGGGGGAGTTAAAAAAACGTATTTACCTGTAAAAGCTGCCTTTTTGATGACGTCATTACAGGTGAGCACTTGACCTCAGAAAGAAAAATTAAATCTTTCTATGTAGCTCTTTTAAAGAGCTTTCAGATGATATATTTGAGTTTTGCAATATTTCAATCTATGATGGAGTTTTAAGCAGTTGAACGAACGTATTTACCTGTAAAAGCGGCCATTTTGATGACGTCATCACGGAATGACCTTGACCTCCGATCAAGTGTCTCCCGGCGTTTTTTTGTCCTCCTATGTGAACTTAAGCCCTACATAAAATTTCAGACTGGTATCCAGAAGTGAAATATGTTTGCACTAACTCCACGGACTAATAGGAGATTGAGTACCTCAGCATCAATACATACGAGTTTAATTGGTGGAACACCATATTATTTAATAGTTTTCTTGGAATTTCTGCAAAAGTTGTTATTATTAAGCTCAAAAATTGTAACTTCTTTTTTTTAAAATAGTTTGATAACGTTCATTAAATCGATACAAAAGTTAACATTTCTGAAAAAAAAAATCACTTCACTCAAGATATATTCCATTCCAGTACAAGAAAAAGTCAAAAGCAGCAATCTCGCGCTTTCCTAACACGATGAGAAGGACGCCATTGGAACTCATCTACCGTAAGTAACAAGAATTCAACATTTCAAAAAAGGGTTGGAAGTACCAAAAAGGGAAAAAAAAATTCTTTTAAATCCTTTTTAGTAGCAAACGCATATTAAAAAAACCGAGAGAAAGAGACAAAAAAATCTATCACAAGTGAGGGAAAAAAAATCGTCTGCAGAACTTTTGATAAGGGGCTTATAAGTTTAGTGTCAGAAATCTGGCAATAGAAAAGTGAGAGGTTGACTTGATTTCGCAACTCAGGATCTCTGAATTCTTAGAATACATAATAAAAGAAGGCTCCAAGTTGAGTCTCGAGGATTATAGCATCTATCTGATGACGCACACGAAGCGTCTTCTTTTCAGTCGTTGGAAATTCCTCAAGACATTGGAAATTGGAAGTCGTCTGAAAAAGAAACCCAATGCGCTATGGAATCCTGGAGACGCTGCCGTGTGTATGAAGTGAGAAAATGTCGAAAAGTAGAAAGTTCCCTTTTACACAAAATGAGTATAATTTGTAGAAAAGCTATCAATATTTGGCAGTTTGTAAAAGTTTGAAATTTTTCGTTCGCTGTCTTTTGTGTTAAGTAATACAGAGAAACACAAAAAAAAAGACATTAAAAAATGATAGTTTTAAGAAAAGTTGAAACATTTGCAGTGTCTGTAAAAGCATTAAAGTCTAAAAAATGCATCTTCAATTCTCTCGAATTTTTGTTTTGAAAGGGGGGGGGGGGTACTATTAAAACTCATATTAGCACAAAAATTAGCGGAGAGCGGTCACTGTAACATCAGGTGGATCTGATCTCTCCCATAATAATTTCATCAAATTAAAATCAGCAAAACGCAGTTTTAGGCTCTCTTTGGCAGCGTTAAGGGGAGGGGTCTTCATGATTCTCCACTAGGGCCACCCCGAAATGAAATTTTTGGGAATACGGAAACAAACTCCGAATTTTGCCGAATGATAAAATACGGGTATTCTGCGTGCGGGTAAAAATTATAATACTGTGATTTTGTCTGCAAAATTGCCGAACCATCAGACAAAATTTGCAGAATAATAAAGACACATTTTAGTAGGTTACAGTGACCTTCCATCGGAGCGTCCCCCCACCCCTGCGTGATCCACACTTGCATTGAAATGGAATTCAATAGAACGAATTTCTTGCCACAGCATATAACACCGTTGGCGCATTTTAGCTCCAAAACCATAACAAATTATGAAGCTCATAACGGCAGGCAGGAATAGATGGTAAATACATTTAGCCAATAGAGTAACGTTCACATCCTTACAGAGAAATAATAGCCAGCAGAAAGTGATACGTGTCGGCGAATGCAGCTGCATCCTTTCACGAAGGGGAGAATGCGGCTGATTTATACGCCCGGTGGAATAACCGAGCATTGTTACTTAAGATCCGTCTACGCACTTCGGTGGGCGGAATTTTTCAATCCACCACTTCCGTGACATATTTCATTAAGCTCCTCCAAAAACCAAACACGAGTTTCAACTAGAATGTAGGAGCACGCATTGTATCACTGTGAAGATTCTGCATTTTAAGCAGGCCGCAAAAGGAAAAGGACACCATTGGTCGCTGCACAATGGGGTTCATCAATAAAACTTTTCCAACAAATATAGTGTTGAGTTGAACTTTCGTGCAAATTTCTTGAAATGGAGGAAGTGCTATTAAAACCAATTAGAGCACCAACAAGTTATACAAAATACAACTACAAGGCTAACTAACACATTACGAAACATGTAATGCTGCCAATTACACAATAACATAAAAACGCACTGTGTCTTTAAAAATGTAGTCAGAGAACAGATTTGCATTGTTGATTCCACAGATACTGCATATCATTTGTAAGTTATGCGCTGCACACAAATTATGCTTCGAAAAAATGTTTGTCAGTTTAGCTAATTTGTTAATATTTGTTTATCACTTCATTATGTTTTGTCTCAGCATACATTATTATTATCAGTTTTATTTTCCAAAGCATGCACTGAAATATAGCTATCAGCAACGTAAATCTATCAATTACCTCTCTCCCCCTCCCCCTCCATTGAGCTGCCGAACCCTTAGTCTTAAGACATGTAGCCAATCCTATTACGTGTGTATGCGTGAAAGGAATTTTATGAACTAATTCCTCGTTTACAAGGAAAAGTTTATAGCAACGGAAGTGACTGAATTAAATTTTTTAAACAGTCTTAGTTCCCTGAAGAAAGCTATATTCAAAAGGTAATTAAATTTTAAAAGTTTATGCTCAGTCATTTAATTAATTTAAAACCACTAATGTTTAACATTTATTAACTATTGTGTTTATAAAACTTTCATTGCTTTCCAAAAATTATATTATTTTTCTCACAAAGTGCTATTCAAACCAACAAGAATTTTCTGGTTTTAAAAAACATGTTAAACCAAAAGAACTCCTGTTTCAGCAACAGAAAAGTTTTTCTTTAAACCTGGTACCCTGCTTACATTATCAGACATTAAATCGTAGTTTACTTTAATGATAACTTAACTTGTTCTAGGAGGGTTCAATTCAATACAACAAATGAAAAATATTGCAAAAATAAAAGAGGAAATGAAGGATACCGAGACATAGATAGCCCAAAACAATGCACCAACGATCCGAACAAAAAACAGAACTAAAAAGACTGCAGAAAAACTCGCACTCCGTGGCAAGAGCAACTGAAACAAAACCTATCCACATCATTCCCATTTTAATTAAAACTCATCGTCAGCCGCCTACAACAAAGCCCCGACAAGGAAATTTCCAGGGGATCGTCGCGAACATCTGTTCCATACCGTCTGTTCGAAAAGGTGCTCCATCCGAGAGAGTGTGACGCCCGACACCCGCTAAGTGGACGTTCCAAACTACCCGAACAGCCACTTGAAAAGAGCAGCAGAGGCATATCGTCTGCTCTGAGGATGTCAGACGGGGGTGTGTGGCGGCGAAGCCCTTGTTGCGAAGCGAGGAAGAAAACTTTATTGATATATGCGCTCGGACAAAAGGTGGAGTGCTTTTGAGATTTTTTCCTCATCACTTTAATGTGTTTAATTGTTTACTTGTCTGCATTTTTCGCACGGTGAGTAATTTTCTTAACAGACTACACAATAGTACACTTCTCAAATATCAGAATATTTTAAAGTTCTTGTTTGCGCTTCCATCCATCTTTCAATTTAGAAATATATAATTAAACCTTTTTTCCCGAAAAAAGCAGGCAGGTCCTTCAGAATTGGAAAAAGTGCTCTAGTAATCACTAAAATAAAGGTAGAGAACAACAATAGAGTATTTATGATTAAAAACAAAAAACTTGAAAGAAAGGTTTATATGGGCAAGTGCGTGTAATAGTAACTAATTAATAAGTGACAGACTTCAGCAAGAAGTTTTACACGAATGAAGACCGAGCTGGACATTCAGGTTACTAAGCTAGCACAGCGATTTAATTGTTGGTTGAACTTCTTCCCCCGTCATTTTCAACCAGTCACGTGAGCGAAATCGCATCCGATATCAAATTCGTCACGTGACGGAGTTGCAAACGACATCCAAGTTAATACGAAACAAACATGAATCAGGACCCACAAAAAAGGCTGTTTATGCTCAATTTTTTATCGAAATGTTTTCTTTCCCCCAGCAAACATGATTCACTTAAACATGTATAATAAATTAATACTACTTTCAGTTCCAAGAAATGAAAAATCTTACCCTTTTTTTCAAAAAAAAAAAAAAAGCATTGTCATGACATCGACTATGAGAAAGTACTAAATTATGCTGCACACTAAATTCTCTCATATGAAAAATTTACTAAGATCAAAATTTTGCGAAATAGAATTCTTTTTATAGATATGCAATTACCTTTCTTTCAAAACATACAACTTGAATACACTATGAAGCTAAAGGGATATAAACACATTACCGAGTTGAAAATGTGAAAAAGCTATTATAATTTAATATAATTCAATTTTGTGCTTTTTTCCACGGTGTTATTAACTTGACTCAACACATAATGCAAAAATAAAATAAAAAGAAAACTATCCACACATTTCAAACAACCAGTCAAAATTCTTTTCGAATGCACGAGTCATCTTCAAATAATTGACATGGCTATTGAGAGTGGTTCCACAAAGTGAAATTCGAATGGGAAAAGAAACAGAATCGAAGGAAACTGTTCACTATATTTAAACAGTGAAATGAAAAATATATATAATGAATAAATGAGGAAAATCCTAAGAACCTCTTTTCATGGCTCCCAGCTCATTAACTTGTTAAAAAGGAAGAAAATGCAGCAAAAAAAGAAGAAAGTTTCTTAGCACGAATCTGGCAACTGTGAAGTTTGAGGCGGCTTTGAGCGATAATGAATAAAGAAGAGTGAAAAAATTGCAAATGGCGACACGCAATGAAATATATTTTCGTTTGCTTTCAGGGCGATTCACACTATGCAACGAAAGCAAACAAAAAAGCGAAAAAGTGCATTTGCTTGTTTTGGTTTGAAACTAAGAATTAAAAAAAATAAGAAAGAATTCAATGGCCACAGGAAGTTCATTAGCAAAGGGACAAAGATATTTGATTTGGAACAAAAGCAACGAAAGTAATGTTTTCGGTCCCGAGAAAGCTTTTAGTGGATCAGAATACATTTTAAACTAATTAAAAAAACATTGATTTGGAAATAGATTATTCAGAAAAAAAAAGAGTTATTTGTACCTTGGTAGCAATCGATTAAAAAGGCGATGAACGAAATAAAATATTATTACGTTTTATGGAAATCATTTTGATGCACAGGTAGAGCTTGCTTGTTTTTCTAGTTCTCTCCACCCAAACGCATTCATACCCCCCCTCCAACTATTCCCACTAGCTTGTGTACGTTTATTTCTTCTTGCCAATCGAAAGTGGCGCTTGGTTATGATAGGCGTTGGAACTTTACACGGGTCCACCGCCTTAGCACAGAGCTACAGAAAAAATTCTCTGATTGAGCTTCAAAAGGATAAATCACTTCAAAGTATTTTGCTTGGGTGAAAATGACAGCACACATAGTATGAAATCTTTTCAACAAAAATTTCCTTGAAAACTAAATGGGCACTTCAGATGAAAAAAAAATCACTTGCTTTTGGCAAAAAACATCAAGTACTCTATTAAAAAAAAGATTTATCATTTTATCTAATTCAAACACAGAATCAAATAGATTTATCGCTATAAAAGGTATCAGTTAAAGTAAAAATTAGTGGAAAATTGCAAGAAAACGAGTGTTAAATCCATGTGGTCTTGATCAACTAAGCACACAGTTTACTCCAAAATGAAATTGCTAGAGTTCTTCCAAATAAACAGAGAAAATTCAGAAAAACGTAATGGAAATGAGAAACATATTCTGAGTGCATTCATTTCTTTGGTGCAAATAAGAAATGATTTCAAGAGTCTTCTTAATTTTGACCGTATCTGAGAGCTTTAAGCTAAGTATACAGAGATACTGACGACTACATTGAATACCCATATACCCAATCAAAAAGAAATTACCCCTCCCCCACCCCGTCCCTCGAAAGGGGGAAGGGGCCATAAAAAGAGAAGTAGCATCTTTTTTCTGTTAATAATTAATTTATCGTGTTAACGGAAGCTAAAATAAAATAAAGTCGTTTGAGAATAACATTTTAAATAATGGCATGTTGGATTATCCGACTCATTATCTACTAAATACAAAGCTAATTAAATGCACGGCAAAATCTGCAATGCCATGAACAATACGCTAGTTGAATTAACAGGAGATCCAATGTTATAAAATAGCGACTATTTTGAAAACTATTTCATTGACGTATTCCACGGACAAAGCCGCGATTCATACTACTCACCCTTCCAAACAAGAGCTAGCCAAAAATATTACAACGTTCAACGCACACGTCAAAATCGAACGAAAGGAACAAGGACATTGATTGTAATTCAGGGTACCTCCTTCTCTGGGGAAAGATTTTTCGAACTTCATGTGCTTCAATTAAGCTTTAACTTTTCCAAACCCAATTACGGCCGGCCCCTTAATCCGAATATGACACAAGAAGCGAATTTGATGATTAAATAAAGACGAAGCTTTCTTTATTCTTGCAGGAATTATTAATCAAAAAGCATTTCTGCATAAAGAAATTAAAAAACTATCGTTCGGCAAGAGACTTCCGCGATGAATATTAATCAACAATGCCTGCTAATTCTTAAGGAAATGTTTCACAGTAATCAACGTCTTCGTTTGATTTCCGATGGCTCTGAGTGAGAAAAATTCGTTCATTTCGGCGAAAGTAATTTTTGAGGAAAATATTAGAAATGTTGTTTGTTCGAAGCAGGTTTGTTGGTTAAAAGTTTGGAAGAAAAATTAACTTTTTACAATTTGTTTCGGTTCAAAACGAAAGTGTAAACGAAGTTCAGAAGATAGGGTTGGGTAAAACCCTCCCCGAAACAATAGTCTGGTTATGGCCCTGGATGGCGGCAAGAGGTGATTTTCAAAAGAAAATCACAATTTTAACTACAATCAAAATTACTTCAAAAACGCAAAGTTAAATCGAAACAGAGTGTCAACTTTTGGTTTTCCAGCATAGTTTTTACTTTCCAATGTTTTTTTTGAACATTTTCGCATTAGAGCGATTTTTAGCATTGAATTCGTTCTTCCAAGATGTAACCCATTTATTGTGTGTGTTACAAATGTAAAACAGACCAATGTACACGTGAAAGATTTTTCTGACTTAATTAACTCAAACTTGAGATAGATAGGGAACGCTGTAGCTGTAAATATAAATAGACAAGAAAGATAGCCGGAGAGAGGAAGTCGCAGTATTTCTTCTTTTAAAGATGATAAAAATATAGCCGCTTCCGGCAATTTATCTACACACTCAATTTGATTCTATCGAGGAAAGGTAAGACCCAATTCACACTTCCGTTCTCTTGCATCAACAGAAGAATAAAAAAACTAAAATTACAGTTCAAAATTAAAGCAGAGGAAAAAACGATTGCCAAAATTTTTGTCCTTTAGTTTTGAAAAGAGGGACAATATTTAAAGGGATATTTAAGCAACAACGAATGCCTAGCATGCTCTAGAAATCAATCACAATGGTATAAAATTCTTTGCAATTAACACAAATTAATGCTTCTGTGGAATGCCCAACGATGGAAATGTTGACATCGATGGCAAAGAATTACAAAGTTTGATTTCAAACACTCATAACTAAAACTGATTTTTTGATTAATTGGTATCTGTTTCGTCAAACTGCACAATTTGGGCAATTCTGTTACCAAAAATGTTGACAGAGAACAAGAACTACGCTCTTAGTTGCAGCAAGGTTGCATAAGGCGAGATACATACATTTCCTACAGTTATAAAACTCTAAAATTATTTCCACCTTGACCTCTCCCCACCCTCCTCATTTTCACACCACCTGTCTGCATCTTAAATTAAAATTAAATTAATGAGAATAAGGAAAATTTACATTTAATAACTACAAAATTGACCACGAACAATACAAATGTTATTTTCATGTCATGATTAATGAATTTATTGCAAAAATCATTAAATTTAGGATAAAAGAAAATATTATACATAAGCAGTAACTGTATTCTCCTTGGCTGGTTGCAAAAGCGCCCATCACGAACTGAAACTTCTCAAAACTTGCAATCATTCATAGAATTACAAAAATATTGTAATTAGAATGTCATTTGTAGAATAGTTTCAACAGAGATGAAAGTACATTTGAGTAAACACAAATACATTGTGTCTCCGTCAATATGCAAATGCGCCTGCCGGTAGAGGGCGGCGCATGCCAAGTACTATAAGAATGCCTGTTAAGCGAACTGAAGTGACTTTTACTTGACTTGACTCTTCATTTGGATCTTCACAAAAAAGCAGTGTTGATAACTTTCAGCCACGGCTCGTTTTGTAATGCGTCGATTTTGTTTATTCTTCTACCTAGTTGGTAGCATTCTTCAATGTCCAAGTTAAATGTATATATTTCATGTGTAATACAGAATAGTTTTCTGAACTTAGCAGTCTTTATTTAAAAACATCAACCAACACATTGTTTAAGAAAACAAAACATTATAAAAAGAGGAATTCCACGAGATTGCCCCCCCCCCCCCTCATTCAACTCCTGACGGCGCATTTCCTATCCTACTCACACTTGCGCGGAAATAAGATGCATTTTTCTAACCTTCAAACAAACAATAGTTTTTAATTACGCAATTAGTTAGTCACCCCAACAGCAGCACCATCTATTCTCGGTAAGTAAGAGGATCGAAGCATTTTCCTCAAGCGTCAATTAGCTACCGTCTCAACTTACAAACGGATTGTATCAGAACTGAGATCGCGGGAAGAAAGTCTTCGTATGAATGGAGCTATCAACGGACGCGTTATCTCCTTCGCATTTACATTTATTGCTAAAGTGATCGATAACATCGCGTATTTCCGCGCGCATTCTTTGCAAAGAAGAAACAATAGATATTCCGAACAATTCATTGGGATTTAAATAACATGTATCATCATGAGTAAACTATCACTTAGGTTGTGTTGAAAAAAAAGATTCTATCATTCTTCCATTAAGGATTTCAAGGAGTAATAAAATCTAAAGAAATAGGGGCCTAAAAGAATCAACTTCACATAAAATTTTTTAGCTTTAAAAAATGACACGTAACATTCAATTGTAATCATTTTTTCCAAGAAAAAATATAAATTTAAATTTTGAAATAAGAGGAAGTATTTATAAAGAAATAAATTGCAGAGAAAAAAAGGCAAAAGAATTCTAAGAGGATTTTTTTTAAATAAGCTATGTACTATCATTAATATACATTTTATTAATTTACGTATTTGAAAATATTTAATGGGATATATGTTAAGTATAAGTCAATATCACACTATTTTCTTAACTGTTACAATACATAATACATACTATTATTGATCCCCTTAGCACCCATACATTAAAGACTCAAAACAGTGGACATACTGGATTTCGCAAACGTGAAAAAAGCATTTAATAATAATTAAAACAAGCTTCCGACTCATTATCCGAATGGAGATGGGGGGGGGGGGGTGCTATTTAGATTTCAATGAGAGAAATTCAGTTACAAGACAAGTTCATTCACCTAGAGATAGGTTGAACTTGATCGCAAAAAAAAAAAAAAAAAAAGAAGAAGATTCCTAGGTAAGCACATTACCTTTATTTATTAAATTTAATATGTGCGTAGTATCGCTTATGTAACAAGTTTTAAACAAAATTAAAGAATATTAAAAGTCCTACAATGTAATTCATTTCATCACCTCGAAATTCATAAAAAAACTACGGAATTATTACAGTCGTATTACAACTTACTTTATTAAGAGACACAAGACAGCTGCAAAATTAAACGGTGCATCCACACTATCGCCCCTAACCGTGATTGAAAGTGGCCAAATGGTATCTGAAATTTAAAACGCATTTATGAAACCTTGATGCATAATACAAAGCAAACACAATTTTCATTTATAAAGTTTTCAGCAAAATTTGAGTGAATTAGACAGTTATTCACAACGTGGCATTTCCTGACCATCCCGGTTAATCGGACGTTACTGTATCTTCCACTTAACACTGTAGATTTGTTTATTTTACAATGTCCTTTCGAACCCTGTAAAATTGTTTATTTTACAATGTTTATCTTGATGTAGAGAAAACAGCGACATCAAGCTACAAGCTTAACTTTTTTTCCCTTTCTTTTTCAAAAACTACACACAGAACTCTCACGTACTTTCTCCCTTTTTTTAAGCTCTTTATTGTTATGTCATAGTAAAACGATATTTGTTGGTGTATTTAGATTAATATGCAAAAAAACTACTTATTTTTTCATATTTTTATATATTTATTATTATTATTTATATATAAATCTTTTTTCTAACACGGAAAAAATAATTCTCGGTAGTTCGATCTTCATTTAGTGTAATATGATGTAGTAGTAACGTTTTTAACTCCCCCGTAGCATTCCTTCTAAACAGAAATGTTACTCTAAACTCATACCAAGGAATGTTTGCTTTTAATTCATGATTAAAGTATATGATATAAACATTAGAAAGTACAAACATACATTTCAACAGAAGTATACATTATAAACATTTATTTGAAACACCTTCTGTAAATGATTCATTCAGATCAACCAGTATATAATCGAAATCCCCCTTTTCTACTTTGTTATCAAACTTTTAACCAAAAGAGTTTTAAGTTTAGTTGAGATAGGTGGCCGAATCAACTGAATTATCCAGAACCACTAATTTAAATAAAACATTCATTCGTACAAAAGAAATTTGGGCCAGAATTTTTTTCTTTTTTTTTTAGTATTCATGAGAGTGCTATTGTATCTGTACATAAATTAAGATAAACACGCATCTGAAGACTATAGAATCCAAAATCAGAATACTGCGGATTTTGGTTCAGATTTTTCGCTATTTTTATTTGTTAAATAAATGTTCCAAGGTTCTTTCGACACCTAATAATAGTCTGTAGTTTGTAATCAGATTTCTTTAGACGTTTTATCGAAGTCGTGTATATATATTTTTAATACGAAATTCTTAGTTGCTGTTCTGCCCTACAGAATTTGAACTCTTGAAAAACCACCCAGTACATTTGCTCTACCCGGTCATGCGGGGGCCCGCTCCGCGGACCCCCGGATGATGGAACCTAAAGCTCTACGCTAAGAGGTGGGGAGTGGAGGAGAAAAGTACATTTGCTCTGCGATTACAAAACTAAATAAAGTTAGGAGCAATTCCCCAACTTCATAAAAACACAATTTATCCAAATTGCTTTTATTAAATTTGAAAGTTTGACTCGATTTCATTCTTGCATCCCTAACACAAGCATTCACTTTCAAGAAAATTAAAAAGGAAAATAATAATCATCATAAATATTCAAGAATTTTTTTTGAAAATGCAGCAAGTTTGACACACAGCAACTGAAGGGTTTGGTTGATGAAGGGGAGATGTTACATTTTTGAAAATACAGGGTGTCCACTCCAATCGTGGACCAATAGCTAATTTCTAAACCGTTAGAGATAAGCATATAGTTTATTTAGGAAAAAATCTCCAAATTACGAAAGAAATTTTGGGTCTATTCAATGTTTTTCAAAAAATCAAATTTTGAAAGAGTTACGAAATTTAAATTTTTATACAGCCCCCCAGTCCTATCAATCATATTTAGTAAAACATTCTTGACACTGTAACGTTTAAAACTAAAAAAAAAAATCACTCTTCTACCACAAAAATTGACCGAGTTATGACGTTTTGAAAAATCAAGATTTTGTAATATTTCATGACGTCATCGAGCGATCGCTTAAGGGACCGTATGCGAAATCCTTCAAATTCTTGATTTTTCAAAACGTCATAACTCGGTCAATTTTTGTGGTAGAAGAGTGATTTTTTTTTAGTTTTAAACGTTACAGTGTCAAGAATGTTTTACTAAATATGATTGATAGGACTGGGGGGCTGTATAAAAATTTAAATTTCGTAACTCTTTCAAAATTTGATTTTTTGAAAAACATTGAATAGACCCAAAATTCCTTTCGTAATTTGGAGATTTTTTCCTAAATAAACTATATGCTTATCTCTAACGGTTTAGAAATTAGCTATTGGTCCACGATTGGAGTGGACACCCTGTATAATCTGGACACAGACAGGTAAGCAAATAAAACTTTTAACATTAAAAAATAGATGTCATTAGACTAATTTCATATGCTCTCTTAGCGACAAAAACAGAGATCGGAGAACCTGCAACAATAAAACTTTGAGCCTAAATTACTCTAAATTAGGGCTTTGTTACATAACCCCTTCATCTCCAAGCCGTTCAATTCTCAAATACAATGGTCAACGAAGAAATTTCCAACAAGCCAGACCAAAATTTTGCAATCATTTCATGCAAAACATAAATATGTAGTTTTTTAACTATGCCGTTAATAGATGCTCTCTTTTTTACTAATTATTTTTTTTAAGTAAGCAACCGCTAGCTTGAGAATACCAGATAATTCTAAAACAGTGGAATAAGAAGAAGAGCAGTGTATTTCCAGGGATTTAGCTCAGTGATCGTTACAATGCTAATGAGGTTTTGCAACGCATTAAAAAAAATCGCGTCAGGTTTGGAAAGTCGGGGGGTTGCGAGAAAGCACAGTGCATCAAAAAATAATCACCAAGTGCATTCGATTCAATGGTAATCATTTTACACTGATCCTCTTCAATGGTACATGATCCGAGGTCAAGTGTATATTTTATCCATAGTCATGAGCACTCGTGAACAAAACTCGGAAAGAATTTCACGTTTGTACTTGAAAAGAAAATGTTATTGAACTTTTTTTTTTAAGGATGATCTTTGTTCCCTCCCTTTTATCATCCCCCATGCAATTTAAATATGTTGAAGGATTGAGACAACTAAGTTTGAAAGTCATGGCACAATGCTCTAAACAAAAGTTAAGCTGGAGGAGGAAGAGTTCGTGCGAAACTTCGCACGATTTTTGGAAAAATGTTCTACCAAAAAGAATAACAAAATGAAGTAGAAAAGTTGACAAAAAAAAAAAAAAAGGAATACATCATTTTTCATGGCAAGAAAAATGAGCAACTATTTTTACTTGAAACAGATACGCTGCTGACTTTTGCTCAATAATAGTTTCATGTGAAAGAAAAAAAATCTTGCATTTTGAAACATTTCAAATTCCAACTCAAGCTAATAACTTCTACCTTGTCCTTACGCTCATTCATAATTTTTGCGCATGTTTCCATAGTGAGCTATAAATTGCAAAAATGCTTTCCTTAAATACATTGTATTCTTTGATATATTTCAGATAGAGGACATAAATGTAAGATTGAGATGGAAGGGGGTAGCCGATATATCTAAACGTTATAATAATAGAAAACGTTTCCAAACACAGCGCAGATTATCAACCATATAACATTTATGATTCCTCCTCAAACACAATTATTCTGAGAATGAGAAGTACTAAAATGGACTTCGTTTACGCAGAGCAACGCGGGAAAATTGTTTGCCCAAAAGACAAGTGCTGCCAATAGCCGAGCCAACGCAAACTGGGATATCGAAGCCCCGATCGGAGAGAAGTTCAATAAAATAGAACAATAATCGAAAATTCCAACTGTGATGCAGGCCCCGAGAGATTTAAGCCCCATTTAAGGAATATTCCTACACGAGCCCCATATAATAGGCGGTAATAAAGAAATCAACTTTCACTTTACTTTTATTTACCGGAGGCGGTTGTTCGGTTTATTGCGCAGTATAAAAATTCCGCTGGCAGCGTTGAAAGGCAATTTCCGTTTAGCTTCACCAGAAAAGATCTCAATATTCAGGGAATCTGGTTTCAGCTATAATCTGCGAATTTTGCCACCCCGAAGCTGTTGATATCCCGGCGTTTTATGGGGGGATATTTCCCATAGAATGCTCTGCAGCCTATTTTGGATAGAAATTGCCACTATAATTCGAGCTAAAAATGCAGAAAACTTTTAACTTATATTGAACATTTGAGAGGAAATTTTATATTACTTTCGAATAGCACAAGGAATAATGGCACACACGTATTCAGATCCTTTGAAAATTTAAATCATGTTTCTAATCTCAAAATTTAAAACATTAAGATACAAGAATAACAGTAAAGTTTCAAAGCACGAAACGTAAATTATGTTCAAGCTATCCAAAATTCATTTACAGCTACAGAATTAATAGTTAAGACTTTTATTTGTAACTAGCGGTACCCGCACGGCTTTGCACGTGGTATAAAATTAAAAGTTCATTTGTAAAAAAATGATATAGCAGAAAAAATACTCTATTTTAGTTATAATTCAACTATAATTCCTTCAAAGTATGATATAAAAATTTGGTATGGACCCTACACTACTTCCTTTTACGTGTAAATTTCTTAGTAGATGCCTTAAGTGCTAAAATAGTGCTTGAAGTGAGTAAGATAACAATTCAAACATTTGCGTCCCTAGTTTGCCACGAAACAATGCAAAAAAATGTTTTACAATGATTAATCTCCTAAATATCGCCGAGTTTAACATCATTCAGTAGATTTTTCGCAAAATATCGCCAATAGCGCCAAATTGAACCAAAAAAAAATTTTTTTTTCGCTAAATTTATTGCCAACTTGGCGATATGTTGCCAAGTTGGCGTCAAACACTTGGTGACCAAAACTTTGGTCTGCATTGAAAGCCCTGATTACCCCATAAAAGGGGTAAATCACCCCCTTGGGGACATTCGAATGCAACCCCAAAGATAGGTGCACAAAAATAAGCCAAAAGAAAAAATAAGAAAAATTTTGTTGCTCACAGAAACCAACAGAAATCTTACCAAAGTTTAAAAGAAGAAGAAAGTTTTCTTTCCTAACTTCAAAAACAAAATAATACATTTTCCGAAATGACATACTTTAGAAAGAACGTTGCAACATCGCAATAAGATAGAAGTAAATATACTGAAATAGAATTGAATGCCAAATTGTAAAAAAGTCGCCAAAAAATTAATTTTTAATATTGTCTTTCATTATTTATTAAATGCAATTATTGCTGCAAATTACAGTCCAATAATAAATAATCACATTGCAAAAGTATATTTGGAGCAATTTTTTCTTTTAAACTCAACTTATCCTAAAAATTTTAAGTATTAGTCATAGAAATTTCGTGCATTATTCTTCACAATGATAATAAAAACAATAAACATCGACAAAGATCAACCAGCAAACGATAAATTAAAAGCTAAATTCGTTCACTCAAGCCATTTGGATTGTTACAAAAACAAATACATTTTTAAAATTATTAAGGGAAAAAGAACGAAATAAAAACGTAACCATGGTAACAACATGAAAAGTTGATTTCCGTTGATAAAATAATTCATTTCATCTCTATTTTCAAACAAATTTTATTCGCGAGCAAAGCCATTTTAGAATCGTTTGGCTTGCTTTACTGAAGGTAAGCCTTGAATTTCAGGATTCTAAAAACAATTGTTACAGCTCTCCTGATGATCGTAGAAACTTCGAAAAAACGTCATTTTGTGCAGAAAATTTCAAGCTTTCGAATGACATAAGACTTGAAAATGTGTATGGAATATTTCTTCCCTATTTTATCGAATTCCTGCTAAGAATTCGAATAGAAAAAGAACGAAATGGAATGTTCGAAAAATCGCTTCGAGGTGCAAAACTACATACTACAAACTAATTTTGTGCCAAGTGGCATGAAAATCGACCGAACGGTTTTGGCGCTACGCGCGTAACAGACAGACAGAAAGAAAGAAAGAAGGACAGACAGAACCACCTTCAGCTTTATTATTAGTAGAGAAGAGATAAACTGAGTCATTCAGTGGCCGTCAATTGAGGCTTTTTTGCTTTCAGAGGAGGATCAACGATCTCATACGATAATGAAGGTTGAGTTGTCCATTTGTTCATCATCTGGTTACAGTGGCGGATTTACCATGTCCGCCACGATCTGGTTATTCTAAACCAGAGGTTCTCAAACTATTTTTTGTTCCGATTACCCCTTGTAGAGTTTTTCGGTGTCTCCTGGACCTCCTTTAGAAAAGTCCTTCCAAAATTAGTTCTCCTTCAATACCAAATTTTTAAACAATTTTAAATGTCATATACATCTGAGAGCTTTCTAAAGCACTCAGTCTAACAGGGTTTACTGCAGAGATTAAAATTAAAAAGAACAAAGAAAAGACGAAGGGAAAAATGACATTTTATGCATACTTTTACACATTGAGATCTAAAAATAACCGAACATTTTAGTGATAAAACAAAATAGGCGTTGCAGTATGGAACCACCAAAAACCAGATTAGTATTGTGTATATTTTTTAAAACAAGGATCTATTGCCTAGTTAATCTTTTCACGTATGAAGCTACCTTTTCCGCTCTTTATCTTTCAAACATTCTTTAAAAATAAACTAATTGATTGATTTTTCAAATGATCACGTGATAACAATTTTCATTTGCAACAATTTGAAAAATCCTCTCTGAAAACATTCAACGGAAACCGAAAAAAAAATGAATGAACCTGACATTCAAGAACTTTTGAATGAAAGTAAGAATTAAAAAAAGTTCTATGGAATAAAAGTAATTAAGGGACCCGCGTCATTTACATTTTCTTGATGCCATCGAAAGGAAGACAATATAAGATACGTTGTTAGATCACGGTTCAGCAGTTAAGATCCATTAACAAAGCGCGGTCATAGCCTTGCATGTTACTCCCTGTTGGAAGAACTCATTTATTCTTCTTCTGCCCAGCACTAGAATGGGTTGTTCACCTTGACAATACCTTCTTTCAAAACTCTGAATAGTCACGTGTTAGGAATCAGCAGACATTATTATTCCATAGCTGGCGGTGATTACGGAAAGGAAAAAAAAAAAAACATTTGTTTGTCGGGCTTTCTTCTCGGGCATGAGGTTTATTAGGTGAAACTGCGTACAACATAATTTGCAATGCGCATCGAATATTTGATAATGAAACTTCAAATCAAAGAAAAAAAAGCTTCTTTTTTCTTCATATAAAGGGTCGAATGCAGTTTGACAAAAATAAGATATTCAAGTCATACCAAAACCAGTCTTTTTCAGGTTACTACGAAAGAGGGATTACTGAAATTACAAAACAATGCCGCTTTGGAGCCTAAAGGAAAGTGTGGAAGCCTTAGCTCTGTAAAATAGGTGTCATTTTCATTTCATGTTTCTGTTCTATCAGGGCCGCCGAGAGCCATGGCGGGTTCCTTGTCATCTCCACCCCTCTCCCACAAAACTTACCAAACTATACTACTCCTGCTCCCTGAGGCCGAGCCCTTAGTTTAGTCGCAGACTTGCTGAATTTTTTTTTGCTGCCAAGCACATCATCATCAGTTTTACATTTGTGATTTAGGCATTCCTTTCCTTAATAAAACTTTTTTTTTTCCGCGAACAAATATTTAAATATGTGCAATGCATCGTATGCGGTTTGCGTGTTCAAAGTAATGAAAATTAATTCATTTGACGTCAGCATTTTCTTTTACTGCAACAGCAAGGTACACGTTACAGGCGTAAAATCTAGGGGAAACGGGAGCCCGTAGAATGTCTTTTTGTTTAGTTTTTTGCATTTATTCTGACATTTTAAATTTAAAATTTTGTGTAAATACTTCTTTTTCCATTCCGTCATTCAATTTCTTTTCACTTGTTTCATTTTTGCGCTGCTAAACAGTACAAATCTTGTAACACATAACCAACTTGGCAGTATAAATAGAGCAACATTAACATCACAACACAGGAGACGACACGCACCGAGTCAGTATGACCTTGGTGAATCTTATGCGGGCGGATTATTTTTCAAGCAGGGTATCTGAGAAATTTGAACGGGATTCTCGACCTTGCAACTTTGGTTTTAGCAGAAAAGTAAAAAAGTTTACGAACAAGACTTGCAATTTTTAAAAAAAAAAAATAATAATAATAATAATAATAATAATAATAAATCAATTACAAAAATCTCATTTTGCTCAAAATTTAAAGCTAATTGATTTTAGATTGGATCATTTTTTGTGTTTTAGACAAAATCTTAAAAAACCTTAAAACCTTAAGCGCTTTTTTAAAAAAAGTATTAGTTTTACGTATATTTTAAATATAACGAAAAAATGCCTGTACCTTTAAATATTTAGATTTTTAACAATGTTTTCTAAGAAAATATAGCTATTGAATAGTTTAATTTGTAAAAAATCATGTTTTTACAAACCACAGAGAAAAAAAAACTTTTTTCTCTATTACTTAAAATTTTTTGGAAATTTTACATCTCTAATGAAGACTAAACCTATTCCAGTTCTGAATAAAAATATTCAACATTTCATTTACATTTACATTTCACCCTCCAGGGTCCCCCGTACCTACCAGCTTAGTGGTTTAACCGGGATAGGGCCCTGAAGAGCGCTCTGTTCTTAATTTTGAACCAGAACCTAGGGTCGAGCAAACCATAGGCCCTAGCACCCCCAGAGGTATTGTTTCACTTGGAGGACTTTGTGACCACGACATTTTTAATGCCTCCCAGACACCATTAATCAAGACGGTGGATCTTCGATCGGCTGGGATCGAACCCGGGTCCTTTCGGACACGAGTCCGATGCCTTACCAATCTGGCCACCACAACCCTGATTCAACATTTCAAATGAAATACTGAATTGAATCGCAATGAATAAAATAATATGAGAATACACATTTCAAATATACCAATCTATACAAAATGAGAAGACGTCATTAAAAATAAGAAGAAAATTGATTCAAATTACAATACTGCAATATGTCCCGAATTTGCCAAATAAGAACATTTTTAGGAAGTCTCAATAACATGCCATCCGAGCTGCTTGGAAGTGCGGTAGAAGGTTCTTGCACTAGGGTAACCTAGGGAAAAGACAGTATCCCTAACCACTAGACTACATGTCAGAAGCTACTACAGCATATACTGAGATCTAGACTAGAGGGCAGTTTTTTAGAAGCCACCTAGGCATGGTGGCCAAGAGTTAACTGCACTTTGAGGTAAATTGCTAAAATGTAGTTTGGTTACATGTAGGTTCAGAGGTGGATTATGGGGCAAAACCCCCCTAAGACTACCAAAGAGTCTAAATTGCATTTTAGAGACTTCACTTTTGAGAAATTACCAAGGGAGTCAGTCCAAGGCCCCTCATTTGTGCCTTCACATTATAACACTTAAGAAGGGGGTGCCCATTCCCCCTAAAAGAGATGGTAACCCTTCAGACCAAGGGTGGATTCAGGTCTTGGTTTTGGAGGGTCCATTAACTAAAGAGAGGGTCAAAGGGCAGCTTTAAGGCAAAACAGGGTTCAGGAGAGCATTTTTCAATCTTCTAAGCCGTCAAAACACTACCTTAAGCAATATTATGTCTCTTAAATGAGGTCATGACCCCCTCCTCCAAGACATTCGATCACCTCAAAAGCTACAAAGTTCTGCTCCAAATGTGAGGACTGAAAACAAATCCGTAAAGTTTTCAATGGTACAGTTTATGCCATGGGTTCCTTTTTATGGGCAGAACAGGATACATCTGCTATGCACAGTAGCGTACATAGATTTAGGTGCCCCCCCCCCCCTCCAACCCCTTCATTAAACTATAAAAATTATTATTTCAATGCAACTCATAGTGCTGTTTTCCTAAATTGTGTGCCCTCAAACCTCGTGCTCTCCCCCTCCCACTTAAGCGGTGGTTGCTATGTACGCCATTTGCAATGCCTTTCATGTTGAATGCATATATCTTAACTAGCTGTCGTGGCCGTCACGAAACTTTCTTCTATATCTATCTTATGAATTCCAGTTACAAAATAAAATACGTACTTGCCCGAATAATTGGAGACAGCTCAAATTTCCCAATTATCGTAATAAATCTGAAAATGCAGAATCAATGAGCGAAATTGGAAATCATTGCAAAAGCCTTGTTTAGATTAATTGCAAACATTTTATTTGTTAGTAAAAAGAAATTGGCAACAGTTAAAAATTTCAAATCATTAAAAGTTTTCAGCTGTTTTGATAATTGAATAGCATGAACGCGATTTTTTTATGAATTAATTTTTCGCATTGTTGACTAAGCGCAAAAAACCTACCTCCCCCTGGGGCGATTGGCGCCAAAATTTAATTGATGCTTGCTTCCATATTGGGTTAGTGTTATTCCAAATTTCATTCAAATCTCAGCAATATTTCTTGAGATACAGTAGATGCAATGACAAAATAAGCACTTTTGATTGCTCCACTCCCCTTTGAAATATTGACACAAATTGAATCAGCGCTTGTACTCAATAGGGTCAACCTATGGACCAATTTTCGTTTGATTCCGCCTGTTACTACCTGAGATATAGCAATCACCCCCGCGCAGAACACGTGCGATTGCTCCACCCCTCTTCGAGATAATGACACGCAAATTGAATCAACACCTGTACTCAATAGGGTCTACCTATGGACCAATTTTCGTTTGATTCCGCCGGTTACTTCCTGAGATATAGCACTCACCCACGCACAGAACACATGCGATTGCTCCACCCCACTTGGAGGAATTCGCTAAACAAAGTCAGGTGCACCAGTTCACATGGTGGTACATATGCGCAAAAATTTTTGTTCGATTTCATGCAGTGGTTTTTGTTCTAGCGCGGCCACAAAAACGGGTCACACACATACAGACATTTTCCAAAAATGGTCGAAATGGACTCAGCGCACCTCAAAACGTGCAAATCCGTCAAAATTCGACATTCGAAAAATTTCACGAAACCAACACTTTCTTCTTTTTATTAGATATAGAAGAAAGTAAAAATGACCACTTCAGTAGTGTACGTACACCTAGATGAGCTACCCGCAAGATTTTTAAGTGAACTCCCCCCCCCCCTAGTAAAATATAACAAACATTTGCCTCATGGAACTCATAGTGCTATATTTCTCGATTGTGCGCCCTCAAACCTCTTCCCCCCCTGCCCATACTGCCCCCGCTTTGCAGGGGCAGTATGCACAGCACTGGACCCCTTCCGAAAACTAAATGGATTCACCTTTGAGGACTACTCAACACCTTGCCCTTTAATACAAAAATCTCCCTAAGATCCTTGTTCTTTTTTTAAGTAAGGGTTTATTAGATCCTGTTCCGACTAGAGTCCAAATTCACTAATAGAGAAGGAAGAGGGTGCATTTGCTCATATTATTTCTTTAATTTGTATAAAGTACCATATCCTTGGATTAGAAATATGTGCTAAAACCCAGGGCTCTGACCTGATGACCCCCAACATTCCCCTCACTGTACCACTGCTCTCTCCTCTATGTGACTTTGCTTCAAGGCATCTTTTTTCTTAAAAAATAGATTATTACTTTCATGAACCCCATAAGAATCAGAGAAACCAATAAATCCATATATTTGACATGATAACAGCTAAAGCAAAAAAGAGCTATTTACTTAGAACATTTTTATTCCATTACATTCATTAATCTTATTGCCCTGTCCTTTTACATGTAAGATAGCAAGCAAGTCACAACTTTGGTAATAATTGCTGATGAACTTTGAAAAGGTGTATAGGAAAAAAAATTGAGAATCGGAGAAAAAGAAAAAAGCTTCACTTGAATTTATTACACAATAAATAACCAAATATTTTGGGTTATATTTTTTTTACTCAACAAACCATCCATATTAGCCAAAAATTTTTAAACTAGAAATTACAAACAGGTTTTTCAGGAGACGTACCAAGTTGCACTCTGGCCGAGTACTCGGCCTTTCACCAAGTACAGTCGACCGTCTCCGTCCTACAGAAAATGGTCTTTATAACGAGTGGTCGCTATAAGAGGTAGAACATAGAGTATATTGGAATACAGTTGGGGGTTTTCTCACCGGTCGTTATATTGGGATGATCTTTATAACGTGTGGTCGTTATAACGAGCGTCCACTGTACTCAGTATGACACATATTGCATAACACTTTAACAAATAATATTGTTGACCCCGCTTAAAAGAATACCGTCAGTTCCGAGAAATATTATTCCATTAAGCGGGGTATTTGATTAAGCAGGGATCTTTAACATTGTGTCAATAGCATGGGTAACATTCGGTTCTGGGATGTCTTATTCATATAAGCGGGGTAGTCGTTTATCCATTATCCGATTAAGCGGGGACGACAGTAATTCTTATTAAAATATTATTTTGTATTTTTCATTTTTTGCCCTAAGTATTGCTTTCCCAAAACATTCACAACCCTTTTCCTACAATTATAAAAATGACTTAATTTCATTTCCATGTATTATTATCACGAAAAATACAAAAACTTGAATCTGTAACGCAATGGTTTAAAAAATTTGCAATTCAAGTCTTGAAATGATCCAAAACAAATTGGAAGATGAATTGAATGTTATTTTGTTTTCAGTCTATAATGCTCATCTTATGGATCACATGAATTGTTCCTAGTAGTAGGTGAATTCAACACACTAATGTGTGATAAGGAAAAAATAGCTACACACAATTATGTATATTCATGAATTTTCAATGTAGAAAGATATAGGCTATAGCTAACTTTAACCCTGCATTGACTTTAAAGGTGGAGGCTTTTTTTTTTTTTTTTTTGACTCATACATGTTACATTTTATAAATAAAACAATTGCAAATTTCTTAAACATTACGTTATCTTGAAATAAATTAAATTATTACAACTACTCGGCATTAGCAGAGCACCTGATCAAAATTTAGCCAAGTATACTTAGTTACTGAGTACTCATTAATAACTAGGTCTATCATTTAGAGCTGTCATTAGTACCCTATGGGGGCAAAGAGTGTGTCCATTTCATTTAAAAGGAAAATAACAACAAAATGCATTCAGAATTACATTATACTTCTAAAAAAATGAAAGGAAAGACGGTTGACTACAGTCCTTGATTGGCTTAACAACTAATTACCCTTACAGGCATAACAGCCTACTTGCATACATGTAGGGGTGTTTTTTTTGTTTGATTTGCAAAATATGAATTGAGCAAACATACTTTTGGATCCTCTCCCCACAGAACTTAGAATAACCCGTACACAATAGCCCAGCCAGAATTCGATAATAATGCAGAAGTATTAAATTTTGATACCCTGAAAGATTATGTGTCACGTTGACAAACTGAAAGAGACAAGTGTTTTATTTAAAAAATTCTGAAGTAAGTTTTCGCACTTAAATATTTCATCAACATTATCAATCAGTCATAAATAATTTGAGAGAACCTATCATACTATTTGAAAAATTAGAAAAATAGATTATTTGAACAGGAAAACAATGATCGCATGTGCAAACTTCCACGTTTTACATTAAAAACAAAAAATATTCTGAAAATTTCTACCTCTATTTCACTTTTTTTATGTTCAGATGATGTACATGTTTCTAATATTTTTTTTTTCACATGGAAAGTTAAAACGCACGACAGTGAATAAATAATCATGGTAGCTGGTGTAAGAAAAATAAACAAAAAAATAATTCAAATTTCAGACAACCCTTTTACGTTTGATGCTTATAAACATTATTACCACCTTGGAAAAAGTAGTATAACAGTATAAACAATAGCATGTAACTAAATTTGTTTCTTCAGCATCGCAAAAACAAATTTTAAAACATCAGTACAGTAATAGACACAAAGAAAAACAATTGCAGGATACAGAAGACCAAAAATTCCATAATCACGGCCTAGCTTACCTCGTACAGGATAAAGATCGAAATTATTGACTCCGGTTCGTCTCGCGTGATCTCAAGACTCGTACAATGTTGATGTTTCAGTTGGCGAATGCAATGCAAAGCCAACACCCCAGCGCCGCTTTACTTTCGCTACCAGGATTCGGCCGCCATGCTTGACAACTAGCGCCACCTTATTTGTTACGTCACAGATGACGTAAGGGGGATCGGAATGTTCCATTGTAAAAAGAATGGGAAAAGTAGTAGAATGAGAAAGGAACAAAAACCGGCAACAAAAATTCAATCCGTTTGAGTGATATTTGTTTTCATTTTCTTTGGAATGGGAAAAGTTACAGCAAATATCAACATCTGATTTTCAATTACTCTTTTTGAAATTAGTTTTGCTTCAACGCTTGTGTTTTTGCAGGTTTTATTTTTTCTTTTTGTTTTCTCCACCACATCATATCATTTGGAAATTCAATATTTTATAGTTCATCATTTTTTATTCATTGTACTTAAATTTCCTTTGAAGGAAGCTCCGGCCGAGGAGTTAAAAAGTCGAAAAATTTAAGTTTAGTGGGAAAACGTAACTCTTTTTGCTTTTGAAAAATTCGGCGAAAATTAAACAAGTGCTTGTTTGAATTATTTTTTAATTTTCAGTCTATATAATGCAGATTTTTTTTTCTTATAAATCTTAAATTGTTTTGAAATGTGAGCCAAATTATGAATTGTGAGGTTAATAATAGCATTTTTTTATGCAGGCGCTTGTAAAACGAGAAAAGGTTTTTGCAACCATCCCAAGCGAAGTCGTAGGAGTTTTCCACTAATGCACACAATTTCAATGATCCAGGAATCTAAGTCCATAAAAAAATAAAAATAAATTTAAAAAAAATCGCATAAGTGATGACGATTCACAAATAAAATTTTTAGATCAAATAATTTTTATTTGACAAACCTAATTTCATTTGACAAGAAATAAATTTCAGCAGCGTTTTTAATAGCATCTTTGCTCTTAAAAATCCAATGAACTTTTGAACTTAGCTTAAGAAATTTCAAAATAATTCTGACTGATTTCTTTTAGTATTAAAACTTTGACCTATAAATAACTCTTTGCATGCGTCAAGATCAAAAGATCACTAACCTGTAGAGAAAATTACAACGTTAAGGCGGTACAAATAAGCAGGGATACTGCAGACACGTGTTTCGGTGTAACAAGGAACGAATGCCTTTTTCAATGCAAAAGAATTTTGCGCTTATGGATGCACAGTAGGGTGAGTCGAAAAAATCGATTTTTTTATTTCGAAATCGCATTACCTCTCAAAAGTTGTGGTTTAGTATCCACAACTTGGGAAAAATAAGAAAAAAATTCTAAGTTGATGTCTTCGGTTCGCGCATGAGGCTCAAAGTTGGAAAAAATATGTTAAAAATGGAAATTTTCAAAAGGAAAAAAAAAAAAATTGTAACTTTTTATAATGCAACTGCCATAAGCTGTAAATATTTTGTGCATTTTTAATCTAAAAAAATATTTTATAGCTTTTACATACGATCATTAGTTTGCACATCAGCCTTAAATTGAGCTAAAATCGCCTATAATGTCAAATTTCGAAAATATCGATTTTTTTTATTTCGAAATCGCATTACCTCTCAAAAATTGTGGTTTGGTATCCAAAATTTGGGAAAAATAATAATAAAAAAATCTAAGTTGACTCCTTCGGTTCGCGCATGAGGCTCAAAGTTGGAAAATATATGCTAAAAATGGAAATTTTCAAAAAATAATTTGAAAAAAAAAAAAAAAAAAAAACTAATTGTTTTCTATCGAATCTGAATCAAATTGTTGGTAGATAACATAATTTGAACCGAAAAATATACACATAACTTTTAGAAGATACATTCTGTTTGTTCATAAGGCTCAGAAAAAAAAAGTCAAAAACTGAACCAGAACGCACTACGTCGGCACTGTGCCGGTATATTTTTATACTACAGCCGACTTGTCTAGACATTACACATATTCTAGGAGACAGTTCGAAGTCCCTGCAGTCTGCACTCCCTTTGGTTGTCACTTAGTCGGCTAAACCCGCCAAACAAACAGTATCTTTAATTAACAACTGATAGTGGATCAAAAAGTACAGCGTGTTTGGCTTTGGGTGATTTTTTTTTTTTTTTTTTTTGTAACTTTATAGCATATTTTTATGCTCAAGTTTTGTTATACTGTTCTCCGTTCTCCGACTAATAAATAATGAAACCCCGGAAAACTTCTAAACGTTTAATTGTTTGTCCGTTTTTTGGTGCACCGAAAGGGTTAAGTCAAAGTGTTTGACTTAACCCTTTCGGTGCACTTACCCACATGTGCTTTTACCCACATGTGCAGATGTGTTGTTAACTTGTTTTGAAGAAAAATCGCAATCTGTAAAAGGCAAACCTTTTTCAAGGATTTCAGATTGCATATCTGCTTAAATAGAAGAAATTTACCGCAAAGCTTCTATACCAATGTACAGTGGTGATACCAATGTGCGTTCTATACCAATGTACAGTGGTGATACCAATGTGCGTTCTATACCAATGCACAGATGTATAGTGTACATCTACAAGAGATTGGCTTTTTAGCACAAGAACACGAAAAATTCATTGCACACTTGCAAGAAGCAACGTCAAACAGTTTAAACTTCGCTTCATTAACAAAGTGATTGAGTTTTGTCTTGAAGTTCAATTTATCTTTATCACGACTAAATGACTTTCTCAAAATGTAGTATTATGGTAATCCTTTATCAATTTTACAATACGTACATGACTGACCGTTGTATAGAAGCTTTGCAGTAAATTTCTTCTATGAGCTATGCAATCTGAAATCCTTGAAAAAGGTTCGCCTTTTACAGATTGCGATTTTTCTTCAAAGCAAGCTAACAACACATATGTGGTTAAAACACTTTGACTTAACCCTTTCGGTACACCAAAAAACCGACAAATAATTAAACGTTTAGAAGTTTTCCGGGGTTCCATTATTTATTATTCGGAGAACGGAGAACAGTATAACAAAACTTGAGCATAAAAATATGCTATGAAGTTTAAAAAAAAACTCACCCAAAGCTAAACGCGCTGCACTTTTTGATTCACTTTCAGTTGCTAATTAAAGATGCTGTTTGTTTGGCGGGTCTAGCTGACTAAGTGACTACCAAAGGGAGTGCAGACTGCAGGGACTTTGAACTGTCTCCTAGAATATGTGTAATGTCTAGAAAAGTCGGCTGTAGAACAAAAATACAGGGTGAGTTTGATCGAATCTGCCATACGAAAAGGGGTGATAGAAGAGCCCAAGTGGAGTATAGAACTACCCATTAGCGGTGTCAATTCTTAACCGTAACCGAGTAATATTATATTCCAGAAAAATTTGCAAAAAAACAAAATTTTCAGAAAAAGACCAATTTCTGAACTTCCTGTCAGACCTACATACAAAATAAGTACATATTTGGAAAGAGCAGATAAAATACTTTAAAATGACACTCTTTTCATCCAGATAGTCGCACTTCACAGTGAGTTACAAGCTTTCAAACACTGGAAACACTCAAAAATGAAATTTCATCAAACTTTTCAGTCAAAAATTTCAGAAACAACCGTATGAGCTACAACCGGTCAAATGCACCAAAAACTTTCCCATTTCACTAGCTTTCAGATGATACAACAGAAAATCATATTGGGCTTCAAGTTCAGCAGATATTCTGACTTTTGTTTGAAACAGTATGAAAATCGCCCTTTGTCAGAATATGGAAACCAGCAAAAAGTCAGAATTTTATGTTCTAAATTTTCTATTTCATGTAAGTGTACTATTTTATTTATTCAAGAAAAGGAAAATTTTATAACTAAATATTAAATTGTAACACTTTATTAAGTTAATAATCACAACAGAAGATAACAACACGTAGAAACAAAGGAAGCATTACTTTAACGCGCTTTTCACAAAGAAAAATTCAAAATTAAATGAGTTACACTAACATCTATGAGTACATTTACATGTAAACAATCCTCAAAATTTCTCAGGGCTTCTGAAATTATCATCCCCCACACCGGATAGATGCCCTTGGCCTTTTAAGAGCAAAAACTACCGTCGCTCTCAATGAAATTTCATTTCTCATTTTTGCTACTGCTCCATCAAGCCAAATGCGCAAGTCCTGCAAACTGGTTGCATCTGAACAGTAAACTGCTTGTTTCAATAATCCCCAAACAAAGAAGTTCACTGGCGTCAGGTCTGGTGATCTAGGTGGCCAAGGAATAGGACCCAAATGACAGGATGAATGGACTCAATGAAATGAAATTTCATAGAGAGGGACGGTAGTTCTCGCTCTTAAAAGGCCAAGGGCCGGGGTGGGGGATCCGGTGTGGGGGATGATAATTCCAGTAGCTCTGGGAAATTTTGAGGATTGCTTACATGTAAATGCATTCATAGATGTTAGTGTAACTCATTTAATTTTGATTTTTTTTTTTTTTTTTGTGAAAAGCGCGTTAAAGTAATGCTGCCTTTGTTTCTACGCGTTGTTATCTTCTCTCATGATTATTAATTTAATAAAGTGTTACAATTTAATATTTAGAAATAAAATTTTCCTTTTCTTGAATAAATAAACCAGTACACTTACATGAAATAGAAAATTTAGAACATGAACTCTATTTCTCATGAAATAGAGTGACACATATAATAGTGCCGAATTGTTTTCGAAAAGCATTTAGCCTTTTTTTAGAAATAAAAATTAACACTCCTTACAACTTAAGTATTATATTGTACTTTTTTTCGTACAAAAGCTAATTATTTTTCTGCCTAAATTTTTACTTTAAAGTTTTCAATGAAATTAAACTGTAAAGCTTGAATAAAAGAGTAAATATTTTTCCCCAGCATGTTCTTTCGCTATCAAATGCTTAATATCGTTTTTTGGGTATTGTGATATTTTAAAATTTACCTGGGTACCTACAACATGCAAAAAGAAATCAAACACGAGAAGTTTCAACTGCGCGATTTTAAACAGTCCTTTTCAACAGCGCACAAGTGAGAGGTCACTGTACCCGAAGACGAAAAATTAAATGGACCGTTGCCACACCGTGGGTAAGGTCCATTGAATGTTTCTTGAAAGTTTTTTTGCTTTGGAAAACGACACCAAGCAGAAAATGACTGTACACTATGGCAACACCTCATTAGGTTTTGCGTGAAGCTTGTGAGCTTTTTTTTTTTTTTTTTTTGAACTTGAGAGTCAATCTGTTGACAATGCCCCGAACATGTATGGGCGTTTTGAGGAAATGTAAAATATTTGCATTTTCTTGATATTTTGATGCCCCAACAAATACGAGGGTGACAAGAAAGTATGGTCTCCTATTTTTTTTTTTAAATACAAAATGACCTTTTTTTACTAAGTATGATACATCGTTTGAAAGGCCAGGATCTTGGCTATTTTTCAACATAATCGCCATTTTTTTTCAACACCTTCCGCATCCGCGCGATGTACTTTTCTATGCCGGTATCGTATCACTTTCCGTCCGCTTCGCGCAGCCAGGTGTTGACCTCTTTTTGAATCTCCGCGTCCGACGCAAACTTCTTCCCTCCGAGATGTTTTTTTTAGGGCGGGGAACAAGTGGTAGTCACTTGGGGCCAGGTCGGGACTGTAGGCAAGGTCAAAGAGACCCTGGACCAAATCAGGAAATTTGGCTGGGAAATCATTGATCACCTTGCCTACAGTCCCGACCTGGCCCCAAGTGACTACCACTTGTTCCCCGCCCTAAAAAACATCTCGGAGGGAGGAGGGAAGAAGTTTGCGTCGGACGCGGAGGTTCAAAAAGAGGTCAACACCTGGCTGCGCGAAGCGGACGGAAAGTGGTACGATACCGGCATAGAAAAGTACATCGTGCGGATGCGGAAGGTGTTGGAAAAA
This sequence comes from Uloborus plumipes, assembly GCA_038373865.1. Taxonomy (NCBI): domain Eukaryota; kingdom Metazoa; phylum Arthropoda; class Arachnida; order Araneae; family Uloboridae; genus Uloborus; species Uloborus plumipes. The sequence continues at coordinate 7,404 of JAXGGA010012200.1, read as the reverse complement.
AATTGCGATTATGTTGAAAAATAGCCAAGATCCTGGCCTTTCAAACGATGTATCATACTTAGTAAAAAAAGGTCATTCTGTATTTAAAAAAAAAATAGGAGACCTTACTTTCTTGTCACCCCTCGTACATCTAATTTTCTACAAGATACCTATGCTCCGTGCAAGCTCACACACACACACATTCACTGAATTCGGTTGAAGTCGGAGAGCTGTTGGCTACTGTGAAGGACGTCTCCGCTACAGTACGGTTATTACATTTCAGCAAGCAGGGCCGTAGTGATATGATCGGTAAGACGTCGGATCCGCAACTCGAGGGTCAAGGTTCCTGGGTTCAATACCAGGAACCTTGACCCCAGTCAAAGGTCCTCCGTGCTCGCTAATGGTGACTGGGGCACGTTAAATACGTTCAATGTCGCAAAAATCTCACAAGTTCCCATTCCAAATCAATACCTCAAAGAGAACTGAAAAGGGTTGCTCAGCTCCTGTCTCTGTTTCAAAAAAAAAAAAAAAAAAACAGGGCCCCTTTAGTCTTCAGGGCCTTATCAAAGCTGTTAAACCTCTTGTTGTTGGTAAGGTATCCCCTGATATATGTGTGTCTCAACAAGCCGGATAAAAAATTCTTAAAGATCACATTAATGATAATCATGCCTTAAGATAGTTCCATGAAACATTGGAGACACACGCTATGGCAAAAGAGGCAATTCTGAAATCGTCTCAGAAAATTCTAGATTGTGCAGCCTGGGTACTTTGAAATATAATTTTCAGAAAATCAGCTTGTTAGATCAAGATTTTTCAAGATTCACAAATGCCCTATACATTATAATGTGAGGCAGTGTAAAGAAAAGGCTCTCAAGTCTCGAAATTTAAAATTTAAAGACAACTGGTACAAATGGGAGAAGAAAGTTTTATCTTTATACATACACAGCATGATTTTGAGACAAAATTTAAATGAAAGCTTACTAAGAACACTTATAACTTTGCACACATTTTGCTCAAAACTTTGAAAAGTCCACTTAATTACATTTTTGAAACTTGTTCAAAATTGAGAAAAAAAAACCGAAAATGGGGGGGGGGGTAAATTGAGCAGTCTTTGCCAATATCTTTTCAGAATAAAGAAAAAAGTTTTATTTTGATGGAACTATTTCTTCAAAAAATATTAAAAAGGAGAAATAACGACCGATATGAGTGCGCATTTAAATATCTCAAAAAGCCCTCATTTCCACCGCCACCGCCAGTATCTGTTAAACTATTTAATTTTATTCTTTGAGGTTTTTTATGTCAATTAAAATTTAGTTCAGCAAATTTATTTAAAACCCAGAATGTTTTCTAAATCCTTACGCCATTAATGCTCAATACCTCAACCCTTTAAGAGAAATTAACGGAGTTAAAAAAACGCTACCCTGAAAATGAAATTTAAATACAGAGGGGGGGGGGGAGAGAAAAAGAAAAAGGGGAAAGAGAGGGAGAAAAAAGGAATTTGCATCAAGCAGAAAGAAAAGTAAACTAAAGAAAAAAAGGAGGAATAGATTAGAAAATTGGAACATCTCAGACATTCAGAAAATTTGTGGAAAAAACATCATATCGCACGCCTAGAAGAATACTGTCACAACTCAAAAAGTCGAAACTCTGAATGTTCAGAAATGTGCCCAGAGCGATGATTTAAAAGTCAAAAAGGAACGTTTATTTTAAAAGCATTATGAAAGCAAATGAGCCGAAATGATCTAACCTAATGTATGATAGACTGCCCAATTACTAATTGCTTTAATATATCAACTTCTTTTCCATGTCTTAAATTTTTCTGTTTTTGAGTTGTGACAGTATTCTTCTAGGCGTGCGATATGTGTTACAGCAATCTTGTAATATTGAATAGCGATAAACAAACCTGGAATTAAGCTATTATAGAAAGCAAAACGACGATCCATCAACGTACCAATTTTAGAGCATCATCTTTCAAATGCGATAATTCGACAACTTTTTTCTTCTCCCATGTTGAAAACATTAGTCTCGAAGGTAAATAAGTTAAAGTATTAAAGACAGCTTTAAAGAAGACTTCACTACTGCCCCAGTACCGCAGGGTACAAACGCAATTTAAACTAGTTTTCATGGACGGGTTGTCACGAAAGAAATAAACTAAAAATTCCAGGCATGAAAAAGACGGAACAAGCCGATTGTGCTCCACACACGTTTACTCGATCGGAAAAAAAACGCAACAGTTACTTCCACTTCGATCAAGTTTTCTTCTATAACAGAAGTAGGTTGTTGTAGTAGTTTATAGTTCTGTTTTTTGAAATTGGATGATTTAAATTCGTTTATTGATTGATCGTAAACCTCTTTACAACGCTCTTATAGTGGAACCCTAGGGTTTTATGCGGTGCGTTTTCGTTACTTAAAAGTTTTTTTAATGAAAAGCCCAATTTATAAAGCATTGCAGAGACAAACATAGATAGATATATATGTGCATCCGGGAATTTACCGAGCCAGCTTGCAATTTCGTTTGCTGTTTTGTTTAAATTGACACCCATGCGCTAAAAAGCTTTTTTTTTTTTTCGGATCACGTACAAAACGTTTTGTTAGTTCTCTTTCTAAATTTCCACGCAATTTCTGGAAAACTAATTGAGAATGATTGCCTTTCGTCGCATCTTTTTCGTGTGAAAAATGCTAAATCAGCGGTTTCCAAACATTTTAGGCCAGGAATTCTTAGTGCTGCACATTTACTTTAAAGAACCTCAGTCTTGTTAATGACTAAATGACAAAATGCTTACGATCTTTAAGTCAACTGCAACTTATTCGCTATTATAATTATTTTTTTCTAGATAGCTAAAACCCTGGAAGGAATCTTCAGCTAAGGTTCCATGGAACACACTTTGGGAATAGCTGTAGAGAAATGAATTAATATAAATTACTCAATCCATTTACACGGTGTGAAATTTTTGCGCACACATTTGAATTTTATTTCCGGAATTTTAAACTTTGGATTTTGATTTTCACGTATTCGAACATGTGAAAACATTATGTGACTCGTTTAGGATCAAAACCCATTAAGTTCACTTTTTATGGGAAATAATTTATTCATAAAAATTAAAGTTTAAAAGCTCCTTTACCAATGCCTGAAAGGCAATAGATCAAAAACCAAAAGGAGTAGTTGGAGTTTGAAAGGAGGAGTTTTTTGTGGATCCCAACAAAAAGTTATAATAAAATAAGAGTTGTTAGTAAAAACCCTTAAGATTCATAGTTCCGCCATTGGAACTATGGATTTTGAGAAATAGATATAACTAGTTTTGATTCTAAGCGACTCATGAATCATAATATGAAGCATTAACTTTTTTCAGAAGTTTTTTGTATTTGAAAAATAATGATTTGCCTTTTTAATCGTACTATTATTTTTTTAAATACTAGGAAGCTGTTTAGAAAGTTGATACTCGCTATTACGATACATAATGGTTCTATATATTTGAATGTATTATAAGCAAAAGCCATAGAATTTTGAGAATACCGTGCAAACCTATGCGCATAGATGCAACACCCGTGCACATGGATAGAACAAAATTTATAAATATTTATGAATTTATTGTGATAGCTCATGGGTATTTGTGAATTTGTAGCATTGATAATTTACATTTTAAGAGTTATTTGTATTATTAAGAGCAGTTTAAGAGTTAGGAGGGGCCCAGGGCTTACTTGGTTTTGGAGGTATAAATTCAAAACTTCCAAAAATGAATAAAGATTTCAATACTTTAAATGTTTAACTTGTAAAGTCATCTGAACGTTTGGCTTGCCCTCTACCAAATAAAAATAAGCATTTATGATTAAAAATGACTAAATAAATAGCGAATAAAAATCAATTAAAAACATAAAAACAAACAAATCTCTCTTTGTTTCATATATTGCATAGTTGTTTTAAAACACAATCCTTCATAGTAGGGGTGAAAGGAACAATAGCTGGTCATCTCATCAACAGGCGTTTCTACGTTGAAAGTTCTTTGAACCGTCCGCATGTGTTTACTCTGAAATTCCAGTATTTCTCCTTCCCGCATTGAAAGATACAGAAAATTAGTTTTCTTACTGGAAAAAAAAAAAAAAACCCAGAAAAGAAAGAACGAAAGAGCGTTTTTATAATGAAAGAAAAATTTAATGTATCTCGATTAAAAATTGCGCAACTGGATAAGAATAGGTAGAAAGTTTATAAAGCAACATATTGTTATTTTGCTCTTTGCACAATAGATGTGAGGATTTTGGCGAGAGTAGGAGAGGTTAAGTTTTACCTCCGAAGGTATTTTTAAAGGACATTGAACCCTTTTTTGCTTCGGAAACAGTCGAACTAATTACTGTTATTGAATTCCTAATTCTAATGTTAAAAGAGATGATTTTCCGAAAACAGAGGTTAGTGTGAAAGTAAATTTCAAACTTTTTCAGCCATACAACATAGATTAAATTTGTTTAAAAAAAAATTGAAAAAAATCGAAAATTCAGTTTGATGTGTGAAAGAATTTTAAACTTTTCTTCTGCGTTCAACATATATTTCATCATAGGTTGGGTATTTTGAAAAAAAAAAAAAAAAAAAAGCTGTATAAGACGCATAAATTAATGTTGCAACAGTAAAAAATTCCCTTTCAGTAAAGGAATAAATATAGATGCAAAATAAACTCAAAATTTGGTCCTGTCGTCAGATGCAAAAATGTTATGGGTTACTTTCTTCAAATTTTTCATTACAGCAGTTTTAAAGTTCAACAAACTAGAAAAGCTAATAAAATTTTCTTACACCATCAAACTTCTCAGCAATAATTCAGATGTTTTGAGTATTATGTATTGTTGGAGATGATTTTGTAAATTGTATACAAAAGACATTTTAAAACGTAAAAAACTCAATGAAAAAAAGACATAATATTTTGCTAACTGACCACAGATTCAAAATTCCTATGAATTAATAAACTAAAACATTTAATACATTAGATTACGTATTTGTTTTGAAGAGACATTTTTAAATTAATTCAAGTAATACGACAAAGCTATATAGAAACTTTGCGGCAAATCTCTGCAATGAAGAAAAGTTGAGTTGTATGAAGGTCCAATTATTCCATTACTAACGTAACCTAAATTGAATCAACAGAACTTCCATGTTCCCATCGCACTGACCATCCTATACGCGATACATTTTATCCCCATTCTAGAAACTTTGATTCAAGATGGCGTCTAATGCGTGGATCTTAAGGTTTATAGAATAGCTTCGCACATAGGAGAACATAACTCCATAAATCCCCCCTCGTTCCGTCCCTAATGGAAGCACTTCGCAGCCTCCAATTATGTTATCCTCGTGCTGTTGGCGCAATTTTGAAGACCTTCAAAGTAAACGGATGTGACAAGGGAATGTAGGCCTACTGGATTACGTTATGTCGCCAACTGCTCTCAATAAACACAAAACTGATTTCGAGGAAGTTCTTTTCCGACATTTCTTATATTACTAACAACGGGAATTCTGGTGGCATTGACAACTAGTTTATTATATCAACAACTTTAGGCCCGCTTGCCTTTCCTTCGGATTAATTCTTGGATGTCCGGAAATTCGGAAACAATCGTAATTGGGTTATCATAAAGACAAGTAAACTTTTCACTTTTCTATACTTAACGTTATTTCTTTTCATATCTGATAGCATTTCGTTAGTGTAAGCTTAATTTCGGCTATTTCCATGAAAGCTACTATTGGGAAAGTTAAAAAAAGTTGGATTCTACTTCAAAATTTCAAAACTTGAACTCGTTCTTGTAACCTCAAAATATGTAAATATAGTGGACAACAGTTAATTGAGTCAGCCGCTTTAATGAATCAAATCGTCAAAAACACAACAAAGTTCACCTTTATTGAATAAGTCGCTTTACTGAATCAAAACTGTTAAGACACGTGATTCATATAAGTGACGGCCACTGTCCAGCTTGTTATTTAAAATTTTGTGTTTTAACCCATTAATGCCTGACATTTTTTTTTTACAAAGATATTTTGTATACTGGTTACAAACAGTGTTTAATGGACAGGAAAAATAGTTTAAAAAACATCATGTAAAATTTTTTTTAATCAAAAAAAGAAAAATCGTCCTTAAAAAGGGACGCTGGGCACCAGAGGGTACATACTTTTTTTACTAAAATTTTTTTCTGCTTACGATATAATATCTAAAAAGATATTTTATAAGAAGAAATAAAAGCAGCAGTTAACATAAACTTGGAAGCTGGGAATAATTTTAAAAATTTAGCCTTTTGTTCTTGAGATTGTGAAAGATGTAATTCTTGATAAAGATCATAATAAATACAGAACACACTTTACAATGGTTATGTGCTGAAATCTATTAATAATGAATTGAAACAATACCAAAGTATTAATTCAACACTATTATTCGGTTGAAATGTTTATTTTTGGAAAATTCGGACATACTTTTTGGACCGTCCCTAAAAAGGGACGCTAGACATTAATGGGTTAAATGCTGTTTTTTATTTAATGCATTGTTATAGAGTCAGGGGTGGCCAACCCGCGGCACGCGTGCCACAATGTGGCACGGCAGAGCAATAACAGTGGCACGCGAAGACTTTTTGAAAAAATTCCAAAATTGAGGGGAAAATGTCGATATCAAAAATATTGATAAAATTTAAAACCCTTGAACTGATAAATATAATGATATTATGACGATTCAGTGTCAGGAGGCTGGCTTACAAATTGTTTTAACTACAATATTGCAAAGTACTTAGCGTTAGCTTCGGACATCCAACGAAAGCTGTGACGCTACAGACAATGCTTTGTAAAGCATATTTGTGCTTGACACGAATGAAACTTTCGATGCTGCGGAATGGATTCTTGATCTGTAATAGTTTCAGCTACGGGTGTTGAATTTTTTAAAAAAGTTAACTCTGCAAGCAAAATTAAGAAACCAGATTGGACAAAATTCGGTATGGTTGCACAAATGAAGATCCTTAAATTGTTTTTTTACATTACTTGAAAATAATTTGGGAAAAAAACTTCAAAAGTATCATCGAATTATTTATCACAAACTCTTTGCCAAAGAATGAGACTTTTTCTCTGCTGATGACCCTGTAGATTCACTGTATTAACAAACTACGAATTAAAGCTCTGAATGTTTTGTGAACTTTTCCCAGAAGAAAGAGGAGAGCATGACAATTTACTCCTTCATTGAAATGTGCAATAGCTGCCAAAGGAAAAATGGTCATAAGATTTTAGAATTTTAGGGAGTGTGTTTTTTTAAATGTCTGGAAGGAAAGCAATGAGGACTTGCTACTTAGGAATGAAGAATAGCAAATGGATTTAGCTATGTCATCTCTTATTATCCGCTGTTTAAGTAATTTAAATTTGAGATAGTATAAAAAAAGTTTCCTAAACCAGTATAGGCCAACTACATTCTTCTATGA
>JAXGGA010012199.1:0-39578 GCA_038373865.1 Uloborus plumipes | reverse complement strand
TCTTTTGAAAAAAAAATTGGAATAAGCAACGCCTGCCTTCATCACATCACGTGCTTCTTTTTAAACCGCTTGTGTTTCTGTTTTCATCACCGCGAACCCAATAAATCTCTCAGATATTTCACATACCCTCTGTTCTGACGTTAGAGAGATATCTATATAAAGGAACCAGAAAAATGTAATGAAAAATAAGTGGATAAGTAACGCCATCTGATAGAAGTATTTCGTTCCAAAAGTGCGCCTTAAATATGCGACGGTAGGCCCTAAAAGACATTTTTCGCTTAGGCCCTAAAAGACATTTTTCGCTGTCGTATATTTACGTCGGTCGGCCACGTAGGGCAGCTCGCGCTGTCGTACATTTACGGTGCTCGTCCCGAACGGGTTAATTGCTTAAAACTCCATCATAGATTGAAATATTGCAAAACTCAAAAGTATCATCTGAAAGCTCTTTGAAAGAGCTATTTAGAAAGATTTAATTTTTCTTTCTGAGGGCAAGGTCCCACCTGCAATGACGTCATCAAAATGGTCGCTTTTACAGGTAAATACGTTTGTTTAACTCCCCCTAAAACTCCATCATAGATTCAAATATTGCAAAACTCAAATATATCATCTGAAAAAGATTAGAAAGATTTAATTTTTCTTTCTTAGGTTAGGGGCTCACCTGTGATGACGTCATCAAAATGGCCGCTTTTACAAGTAAATATGTTCGTTTAACTGCTTAAAACTCCATATGATGCTTAAAACTCCATCACCTATGATGACGTCATCACAGGTGGGCCCTTGACCTTAGAAAGAAAAATTAAATCTTTCTTGATAGCTCTTTTAAAGAGCTTTTAGATGATATATTTGAGTTTTGCAATATTTGAATCTATGATGGAGTTTTAGGGGGAGTTAAACAAACGTATTTACCTGTAAAAGCGGCCATTTTGATGACGTCATTACAGGTGGGCCCTTGACCTTAGAAAGAATAATTAAATTTTTCTAGATAGCTCTTTTCAAGAGCTTTCAGATGATATATTTGAGTTTTGCAATATTTGAATCTATGATGGAGTTTTAGGGGAAGTTAAACAAACATATTTATCTGTAAAAGCGGCCATTTTGATGACGTCATCACAGGTGGGCCCTTGACCTTAGAAAGAAAAAATAAATCTTTCTAAATAGCTCTTTTAAAGAGCTTTCAGATGATGTATTTGAGTTTTGCAATATTTGAATCTATGATGGAGTTTTAAGCAGTTAAACAAAGGTATTTAAATGCAAAAGCGGCCATTTTGGATGACGTCATCACAGGTGAACCCTTGACCTCAGAAAGAAAAATTATATCTTTATAAATAGATCTTTTAAAGCGCTTTCAGATGATATAGTTGAGTTTTGAAATATTTAAATATATGATGGAGTTTTAGGGGGAGTTAAACAAACGTATTTACCTGTAAAAGCGGCCATTTTGATGATGTCATTACAGGTGGGCCCTTGACCTCAGAAAGAAAAATTAATTTTTTCTAAATAGCTCTTTTAAAGAGTTTTCAGATGATATATTTGAGTTTTGCAATATTTGAATCTATGATGGAGTTTTAGGGGGAGTTAAACAAACGTATGTACCTGTAAAAGCGGCCATTTTGATGACGTCATTACAGGTGAGACCTTGACCTCAGAAAGAAAAATTAAATCTTTCTAAATAGCTCTTTTAAAGAGCTTTCAGATGATGTATTTGAGTTTTGCAATATTTGAATCTATGATGGAGTTTTAAGCAGTTAAACGAACGTATTTACCTGTAAAGGCGTATTTACCTGTAAAAGCGGCCATTTTGATGACGTCATCACGGAATGATCTTGACCTTCGATTAAGTGTCTCCTGGCGTTTTTTTTGTCCTCCTATGTGAATTTAAGCCCCACATAAAATTTCAGACTGGTATCCGGAAGTGAAATATTTTTGCACTAACTCCACGGACTATAGTACAAATAATGTCCAACACTTTTTTTTTAACCTTTTTTTACCAAAAGTTAATGATACTGTGTTATTCTATTTAGTTGTATATAATTAAATATCAATGATTTGTGCATTAGTAATTTATAAAAAGCTTTAAAATGCAGGCACTTTGAAATGATAAGTCCACCAAAACAAATATCATAATTTTCGGGAAAAGTTTTTTTTCTTGCTACTTTCCTGTTAATAAACAAGCAATTCACATTTTTTCTGCTTTGAAAAACAGGATAAATTCATTAGTTTAAATTCCTAACTTCTTGTTCACTTGGTAGAGCATTTGGCTTTCAACCAAATGGTCCATGGATTGCATCCCTTTTCAAATAGTATTATTTATGATATTTAAAAAAAAAAAGTATTTCACTTATCACATCTTATTAAATCGTTGAAATTAATGCTTTGGTAATGTTGTTTACTTTTTAAAATCAAGCACTTAATGTATTATGCATTTTTAAGTCATTATTTTAATCATTTCGTCATTTATTGAGTCTGGTAAATATGAACCTGGTGATTTTGATTTTTGCATATGGCCTTTTCTACAGATCTACAAATGTTGACAGTGAATGTTTCACAGGTCAGATAATAAATTCTTATAACAGTTTACAAGAAAACGGATGACATATGACAGTAATTGTAAATTATGTTTCGTATATATATATCTGTTTGGGTTATGAAAATCTCCTTTTTCAATGTAAAAAAGTTTTAAGATTCTGGATCTAAAGCAGCAGTCCAAATGAATGACATTTCACTTTGACCATCACTTAGCGTAGCCACCACGTAGCTCAAAATTGTTTTAACATTGAAAAACTGGTTCCATGTTGTCCTCGAAGGTGTATATGAACTGTGCTTTGGGTTTCTCATCCATTGTTTCTGCTGAAATATTACTGTTTGCTTCTCATTTCAGTTTATAGAATATGTGTCTCGAGCAGAGGAGCTTAAAAAATTATCCAAAATGAAAATTCAAAGTCAGAAAAATGACAGCTTACAAAGTATATCCCATTCCAACCCTAGTCTTGGTAAGTTCTTTTTAAAATCAACAATACTAAACTGCTTTTCTGAAAGTATAGTTAAATGCTCTCTCTTGTATTTTTTTGATAAGTTCAAGTGAGAGTAGTCATTCAAGTGTGATTTTGGTGTCACTATACATACAGGGTGACAAGAAATAACTGGGACACACATTGTACATAATAACTTTAATGCTAATGAAAATATTGCGACCAAACTTCAAAATAAGTATGCATACCTTATTTTATCTAATATATTTAAACGTTTTTAGAGTAGCTACATTTAGCATTACTACAGAGCTTTAGACTTGTCACAAAATTTTCGGCTAGGGGCCGCAACTCACTTATTGATATTTTATCTTTTTTCTTCCATAAGGATTTTTGTAGGGGTGCCAAAGTTTTATGAGATTTAATACACACCCTTGTCTCCAATATGGACCAAACAGAATAATCCATTGGGTTCAAATCTGGGGAATACAGGGACCATTCTTGAGCTCCAGTGAAATTCAGAAAATGTGTCTTGCATCAATCTTGAGTGTCTTTAGCTCTGTATGCAAGGGCAAAGTTCTGTTAGAAGGTTTATCTTTGGTTTTCAAAGAACTTTTGCAAACCAGGTAAGACAACATCTTCCAAAATAATTTTGCGGTATGTTTGCTCATTAATTTTCATCCCTTGATCAACAAAAACAAGTGGTGTTTTCCCACAACCACGTATTCCACCCCAAACCATTGCAGATAGGGACCGTTGATGCTGCAAACAATTCAGAAAATTCCATGCGCTTCTGCTGACCAAATTCCATCATAATGGCTATTTTGAGCTTGTTCTATCGAGAACAATTTCTCATCTGTGAAGACCAATGCTTGCCATCGATCATCTGCGACCCGCTTTAACAGTTCTTTCCTCTTTTTAAAGTCTTGTGCATTTGCTCTTAGCTGTTAGCTTTTGAGCCTCTTTTATTTTGTAAGTTGATCAACATACTCTTACCATCAAACAAGTGGTTTCTCTATTGATCTTCACTTCTCTAGCAACCTTTCTCATTGAAATCCTAGGATTTTGTTAAACTTACTTTTTGATCACTTTCCGGTCTTTTGTGTTAACTGTGCGTTTTCTTTTTCTTCCTGAGCTGTCACCATCATATCCGAGTTTTTTAACCTTTTTATTGTGTAGGAAATTGTCTGCTTAGCCACTTTCAATCGTTGAACAATTTCATATTTTTTCATTTCTTGCTTATGTAATTCAAGTATGGCAGATTGTTTGTGAACCATAATGGTTATCCCAATTAACTTACTTACACCTATTCAGTAGCTTTCTAAGATCTATTCCCTATCACAATATCATTATAAATTTAAGAGTACAGATTATAAATTTTGAGTACAGTGCACAGGTATTTACAGATATTTAGACTGAAACTTCGTCCAAGTAATTTCTTGTCACTCTGTATATATATATATATATATTTTTTTTTTCCCTTTTTGAATGATGTGTGTGGAGCAAAATTTCCAGAATATCCTGGAAACAACTTATGATATTTTCTTTAAATATTAATTAACAAAATCTATAGTTTTTAATTCAAATTATTATTTACTCTTCTGTTGTGAGTTAATGTTCTTTAAATATATTTTCAGAAAAAAAATTTGGTCCTACTTTTGGATTTTTTCTATTACTGTTTACATTAAGCATTTCTTAATGGAAGAAGTGATCTAGTTTCAAAGCATCTCTTCAGATATTGAGAAAGCAATTATTTTGCAAAATAATAGTATTTGCTAAATTTCTAGGAGCCCGCTCTATTTTTAGCACACTAAAATTAATGAATGCATAATGTCACAGTTACTTACTCCTCTAAGGTAATCAGATTGGAATTGTTCAACAGTTCAATGTTCTTAATTTCTCATCTAATCCAGTTTTAACCCACCAAAAACTGACATCCAGACGACATTATTATCATGGCATTACTATCCATAATTGACCTCCCCCCACCTGGTCTAAATTCGTTACTTTCTATTTAAGCAAATTAGTCCTTTTTATATAAGAACTTTCTCAAATTTATAAAAACACAATTCGATATTTTTTAACAGAAGACTTGCTTCAAAGTAAACCTGAGCTTAAGAAAGGAATTTATCTTGCAACACAAGCTGATGCTCTGGTAAGATATTTGTTTTAACTGGAATAGTATTGTATGAAACTCATAACCTCTTTAGTCCTGACTTTTTTCAACGATGAATTTCAAGTTTTTAAACCTTTGTTAGGACTAAATAATACCAAGAAAAAAATTGGGGTTGATGAAAAATAAATGCTACGATCTTAGATTTATAATGCATAGATTTTTTCGTTATAATTTGCTTTGAAACCAAATATAAATAAAAACTTAAAAGGTACACATATGTGTACCTTCAACTGGGACTGAAGAGGTTAAGTAGCTACTTACAATATGTGTGTGTGTGTGTGTTTTGTAAAACAATAAATGTATTGTGTCATTGGATTTGTCTTAGAAGTTGAAAGTGAGAAGAACATCATGTTATGAAACAGTGAGTAACCGCCCCTAAGCAAGGGCTAAGGCAGGAACATGCAATACACAGCCAACTCGGTTATTTCCATCCATGGACTGCAGTTTCGTGCTTATTATGCTCTCATCAGCATGGAATAGAGAAGTAACCAAGTTGGAGGCAAAAATCCTCTTATAGAGCAAAGAGAGTCAAAAAAACTGGTAGCTAATGTGAAATTAGAACACCAACGAGCGACCGCACTTGGTATGGTACAACTCTTAACTTTCTGCCTTAAAATTTACGAGCTGTACCATCCCAAGTGCGGTCGCTCGCTGGTATTCTAATTTCACATTAGCTACCAGTTTTTTTTTGGCTCTCTTTACTCTATAAGAAGATTTTTGCCTCCAACTCGGTTACTTTTCTATTCCATGCTGATGAGTGCATAATAAGCACGAAACTGCAGTCCATGGATGGAAATAACCAAGTTGGAGGTGTATTGCATCATGTTATGATTTTGTTGTTTTTAATCAACATAACGGAAAATTATGCACAAACCAATTTATGAATAAAAATTGCAATACTTGTTTTATATTTGAGTATTTTCAAGCATCTTTTAAAGTTTTAGAAAAAACTTTTTTATATTTTGTTTTTAACATTTGATACATATATTTTTTTTAAATATTCATTGATTTATTGTACTTATCTCATTTTTAAAATTATTTTTAACAGGTGTCAAGTGAATGCTATGATGATGCCAGTGAAATTTATAAAACTGCTTTAGAACTAATGATTTCAGCAGTATCAGGTTGGTTTGATTTTATGCATGTTTAGAAAAAAATTCACAATATCTTGCATTTTATTGATTAATATTTGAAGAAATATTCATTTTTCAGAGGAACCTGCAGGACCCAGAAAAGATATGTTGTATGCTGAGGTACACATTTAATAATGCTTAATTTATGTCAGGGGTGGCCAACCTTTTTAGGGAGAGTGCCACTATCTGGAGAGAAAAAGTTCAGCATGCCACATTGTATTTTTCCAACGAACTGAAAATTTTTAAAAAGTTAAAAATAGATTTTATGTTTACTGACTATGTAGTTCTTACTCAAATGAAACATTTTTTCTCGTAAATCTGAGCAATTGAAATCTAAATGTAATTAAGATAAAACAAGTTTGAACTTAAGAGTTATCGTTAATAAACACTTTTCTAAGTTCTATCAGTTGGCTGATAAAACAAATAACAAAAAGAAACAAATAACATCAAAAATTCTATTCTAAAAATTAAAACTTAATGTGGTTTATGAGTCCGTATCTTTTTTACCAAGTCTTTAATTTTAGGATTAGTTCTTGAGAATCATAAGAAGTTTAAGTGTTTTAAGTGCTATCAATTAATATTCAACGGTATTTAGATTTTTCTGCATTCATAACAAAAAATGTTTGTTTCGAAGCGTATTTTGAACCAAATCTACAACAGCATCAGACGGCTAAAGTGTGTAAATGTAAAAAAAAATTGTTGGTACAAATTTCCAAATTTCTATATAACGTGGATGACTTTCTGCTGAAGTAAGCTCTTATATTTGATTACCAATGCAAAAGGTCAGTAACTCTGATTTGGATTTCAGAAGGGTAACAAGTAGTGTCTTGCATAGAAATAAACAAAGAATTTGAAAATATCAAATATTTTTTTGAAAATTATAAATTTTTTTTATGATCTTGAAAATCATCAAACCTAACACTGAATGTATACTTAAAATAGGCATAAAATTTTCTCCATGTATGATTGGAAAATTATTAAATTTAGATTGATACTGTCTGTATTAAATTTAAATTTTTATTATTTTTTCTCTAAAGCAAAGAAACAGAAACTGAAGTTTCAGCATAAAAGAATGTAGATGACTTATACTGGTTTAGGAAACTCTTTTTGTACTATCTTAAATTTAAATTACTTAAACGCCGGATAATAAACGATGACATAGCTAAAGTAATTTGCTATTCTTCATTCCTAAGTAACAAGTCCTCATTCCTTTCCTTTCAGATATTTAAAAAAAATACTCCTTGAAATTCTAAAATCTTATCACTATTTTTCCTTTGGGCAGCTATTGCACATTTCAATGAAGGAGTAACTTGCCATGCTCTCCTCTTTCTCCTGGGAAAAGTTCACAAAACAGTCAGAGCTCTAATTCGTAGCTTGTTAATATTGAATTCTACAGGGTCACCAGCAGAGAAAAAGTGTTATTCTTTGGCAAGGAGTTTGTGATAAATAATTCGATGATACTTTTGAAGTTTTTCCCCCAAACTATTTTCAAGTAGTATAACAAAAACAATTTAAGGATCTTCATTTGTGCAACCACACCTAATTTTGTCCAATTTGGTTTCCTTATTTTACTTGCAGAGTTAATTTTTTTTAAAAATTTCATCACCCGTAGCTGAAACTATTGCAGATCAAGAATCCATTCTGCAGCATCGAAAGTTTCATTCGCATCAAGCACAAATATGCTTTACAAAGCATTGACTGTAGCGTCACAGCTTTCCTTGGATATCCGAAGCTAATGATGAAGCAAGAGGATTTGGATCATATTACTAAGTGGGCAGACAAGTGAGGCATGGCAGTAAATGTTGGGAAATGTCAAATGCTGCATTTAGGTCATGGAAATAAGCATACTAGCTATTATTTACAGTGTTCGGTCATTAGTAAGGCAGAGAATGTTATGGATCTAGGTGTCTTAATAAATCAAGACTTCAAGTCTAGCCAACAGTGCAGCATAGCTAGTAACAAAGCCAATAGGATGCTTGGGTTTATAAATAGATCTATTTCAAACAAATATAAGAAGGTTCTTCTGCTTTTATATAGAAGTTTTTTAAGACCTCATTTGGAGTATGCTGGTCAGTTTTGGTCTCCTTATCTTAAGAAAGATATTAATTTATTGGAAAGGGTACAAAGGAGGGCTACAACGTTAGTGAATGGATTTTCTAATTTAGACTATGATTAGAATGCTTAACATGTATAGTCTTGAGCAAAGGAGAACCAGAGGGGACATGATTCAGTTGTTTAAATTTATCAAAATGAAAGATGTTATAGGGTTAAATTTTTGCACGGAAAGCAGGACAAGGGGTCATTGTTATAAGCTGTTTAAATCTCAGGCTAACCTAGAAATTCGGAAAAATTACTATTTTAGCAGAGTAGTGTGAACTTGGACACTACTTGTTGTTTACCGGAAGAGGCAGTAAGGAGCAAGGGAGTAGATAGCTTTAAGAGGGCCATTGATCTTCATTGGGGTCTATAATTTGACTAGGACCAGCCCTGTTGGGCCCAGAGCCTGTTGCTGGTCGTCACATTTGTATTTGTATTTACTTTACAATATTGTAGTTAAGACAATTTGTAAGCCAGCTTCCTGACACTTAACCGTCATATTATTATATTTATCAGTTCAAAGTCACGGGTTTTAGTTTTTATCAATATTTTGGAAATCGACATTTTCCCCTCAATTTTTGGAGTTTTTTCAAAAAGTCTTCGCATGCCACTGTTACTGATCTGCCGTGCCACATTGTGGCACGCGTGCCGCGGGTTGGCCACACCTGATCTATGTAGTCAGCTATTTGCAGCTGCTTTAAGTTCTGATTAATAATGTGAATCTGCATAAAATCAGGTTCCATTGTAACATCACTCTGCTGTGGGAAGGTAACGGGCAGTTCTGCCATTTTTCTTTTCTGCACTTTTGTCATCTATTTTACTTCAGCTTTATTGTTCAAGTTTGCTTATTTAATTTTTGCTGGAAAAAAAAAAAACATCAAAGTTCAAAATTTTCTTAGTGTTATTATGGAATCCAAAATTTGTCTCCTCAAATATCTCAAAATATATCGCACACCAAGAATGAAAAGGGCACTTTATAGATTGCATTAGCATTAAATTACCATTGACTAGAAAAAAAAAAAAGATGTGCTCCTTTCATTCTCAGTGTGATATTTCTGCAGATACCACCTCTTTACTTTCCCATGACAGTACAGAACTTTAATTGTATTTAATTTATATTATTGTAACATTTTTACAGGTAGATAAGTGGATGCAAAAGGCAGAAGATTTAAAATCTTACATTTCAATTCGTAAACAGGAGAAAAGATTGGCAAGGCTTAGTAGCATATCTGAATCAGAAACAGTTAGTTACAACAGAAGCAAAGAACAAATTGGTATGTTAGTTTAGTTATATTTTAATAAATTTTATAATTTGACTAAGGAAAAACTATTTTATACCTGTTTTTTTTTCTTTTCAGAATCAACATGCTTGATGCAATAGTAAATATGAGTGTATTTATTTTCTTTGTATTTATGTAAGTTTTTCACGATTTAAAAAATATGATACACATATATTTATTTATTTATTTGTTGAGAAATTTGTTTTCTACAAACATATTTTTCCCCCCTATTTATGTAATAAATCTTATTGTTTTCGTTTACCTACATTTTGAATTTTACTTGAAAAGTTAACATATACATTAGGGTGCGGCGAAAAATAAAAAGTTTTTCAGATCAACTTCTAATAGTTGCCAAAAGTTGTCTTTGGTGATAGTTAGCTTTTGTGCAAAATTTGAGAAAAATCGGTTAATATCTTCAGGGGCGCTGCGATCGCAAAGTTTTATCATAGCTTTTATCGGGATTTTATGGTTAAAATATCAAAAAGAATGCCTTTAGCTAGTCTCTTTGCCT
Source organism: Uloborus plumipes (assembly GCA_038373865.1). Taxonomy (NCBI): domain Eukaryota; kingdom Metazoa; phylum Arthropoda; class Arachnida; order Araneae; family Uloboridae; genus Uloborus; species Uloborus plumipes. Next base: position 29,415 of record JAXGGA010012199.1, on the reverse strand, counting down.
TTTTTTTACTCAGAAGATGTTTTCATGCATTAAAAGCATATGAAAGGACTCACAAACATTATTTTATATGATATATTTATATTTAAAAAAAAGCACTTTTTTTCACGTTTTTGTTTGTTTTTAAATGCTTGAAATATCAATATGTCATATAAAATAATTTTTTGTGAGTTATTTCATATGCTTTGAATGCATGAATATATCTCATGAGTAAAAAATGCAATGAGATTAGCTAACGGCATTGTTTTTCATATTTTAACCATAAAATCCCGATAAAAGCTATGATAAAACTTTGCGATCGCAGCGCCCCCTGAAGATATCAACCGATTTTTCTCAAATTTTGCACAAAAGCTAACTATCACTAAAGACAACTTTTGGCAACTATTAGAAGTTGATCTGAAAAACATTTTATTTTTCGCCCCACCCTAATATACATACATATTCGGTATTGGATTAACATTTCCTGTGGCCTCAACGCACTATGATTTATAGTACTTTTATCGTTGTACCAATACAAATGTTGTGTAAGTTTGCCTATAAATTGTAACAACAAAATTTTAAGCATGTTTTATTTACCGTAATTTTTTTTTCTCTGAAGTAAACTGTCTATCCAAGATTGAATTTTTCAGGATCTCAAACCTATATGTATATAGTTCAGTAAAATGTAATATGTTACTTCTGTCTTGATAACAGCGGATCAAATTTTCTGATTGATCTGACAATCAATTTTTGCAAAATATCTAAACCAAAGTTGGAGCATCAAAACAATTTTTGGCTCCAAGTCCCTGTTTAAAACATTGATAAAGATTGTAAAAATACCTTTCTGTTTAAAGAGTAAAATTTTACTCATCATAAGGTAACAAAAAGTAGACATTGGCATAGTGGAAGAATTCCAGGTTAGGGCAGCTGTCTCAACGGATCTTTGGGGGCCTCTTAGAGATAAGGTAATTTGTTAAAATATTTTTTATTAGTCTTTGTATTCCCTTTGGGGTCCCTAAATTTTGTGGGTGCCTCGCAATTGTGACAGTTGTGACATGGTAAATCGGTCATTGTATTACAAAGAATATAAAACTGAAGAAAATATCCTACATTAAGATGCTGATAAAAATTGATAAATGACTATTTTCCATCATTTTAGTGCCTGGCTGCTATTTGAAAGTTTGAAATTGATGCAATGGCATCTTCAGTGAATATTTAATTAGCTATTGACACCATCAGAACTTTAATTTGTCCTCATATAGTATTTTAAGCGGCTATTATATAAAGGAAAATTTGTTCAACGCCAACTCCCAATTCCCCCACAGCTTCAACTTTTCATTCAACTACCTCCCAGAAATAGCATAACAGATGGATGCTTTCTTCCTGAAGTTGAGTGGAGAGTAGAAGTTGTGGTTGAATTGAGAGCTGGCTTGAAAGAATTTGCCTATGTGGGACATTCACTTCAGAAGACTGAATTGGTTGTGTTGCTAAATGGCAACATGAAGCATTTCAGGGTTAACATGGTATTTAGAATTTTAAAATGTAATTTGGCATGATTAAAGCCTTTATAACAATATTCTTCACTCAGTTTTTATTATATATTTTTTCAGCAACAGATGTAAAACGTTTATTTATTTATTTTTATTTTTTAAATGAAACATTTATACAAAGAATCTAAAAAAGTTTTTTGTTTTTTTAAACATTTATTTGAATTTAACAAAATATACAACAGATTTCAGATCTAAGTAATCTATATAAAAAATCTACAATCTATTATTATTTATTTTCAAATGGATTGTTATAGTTTGCCCTAATAAATGAATGATATTTTGAAATAACAATGGACATAAAGCAATGGCTTATACTAACACATGCCATGCTGATGATAATGCCAACTACTTCAAACAGTAATTTTGGTGAAAATATTTTCCATACCATCAAGTGTTGCCTCAGGATGATTGATGCAGACACAGTTCCTAAAAGCTGAAAAAGAAAATACAAGAATAGATGTTTTATGAAAAGCATTATATAAATAATAATAAGGCATTGTATAAATAAGCAAAACACAGTAGTACTCTTTGCAAAAATAGAAATCAGTATTAAACTACCAACTTAAATCTTCAGTATGAACTGACATTCATGTCAACGAAAGGCTCATAAATATTTTTAAATGAGCAAATACATATCATACTTTAAAATTAACTCATTATTTTGTGGACTTGAATAAATATTTTAACAAATATTCATTTTCTATAAAAACTAAGTTTAAAATGAAATAGAATAAAATAATTCATTTCTTAAATTTCTTGCTTCCATGAAAATTTTGGAAATCCTATATACAAAACCATTTTTGCAAATGAAAACTTGTTTTAAGTAATAAATAAATCAGTTGAAAAAAAACTTTTTGTGGCTTTGCAAAATGATTCCTCTTTTTTTGTGCACATTAATATTCATCATTAAACTTTTCATCATTAAACTTTTCAACATTCATCATTAAACTTTTAATATGTACTCAATCTACTCCATTCAGTTTAGAAAAAATATTTGTTTTGGAATTTTTACCCGTCGAATACCCGTCACCCCCCTATTGCCTCCCAGAAATTTATCGCCCCCTGAAGAGCTCGATCGCCTCCAGGTTGGGAATCACTGGATTAGACGATACAAAAGAATAAGTATATATTTAAAATATTAAACATTGTAACAGAAAAATTATTCTGAATAATACAAGACTAAAAGTCAGATATTCAACTATAAATACGAACTAATTAAGTGAATAAGAAAATAGTTAGACAATGAAGTCATACTTTGTAAAAATAAACTCTAAGGGACCTTTAAAATGAATCTGTCGTAACCAAAGTTAGTTCAGGCTCATCATAGGGTGTCATGGTTCCCTTGCTTTGTGAAAACAATGCACTCATTAAAGTGGGCTTGGTTTTTTGTTGTTTTCCAATGAAATTGCATCGCGTTTGCACCTGTTGCCCCTCGGAAAAATTGACCAACTTATCCGACAAAAAATAAGCAACAACTAGGAGGACAAGGAGCAAAAACATAGTTTGTTCTCAGTGTGTTAGAATTTGTGAGGTTTTCCTGTACTAGGAATAAGAGCAGAAACAAAAGTGACAAAGCATTGTGTTTCATTCTAAATGCATTGATAAAAATAATACATTATCAGTGCTGCAGCTGGAAAAATATGTTGGGGGGGGGGGGCAAACCAAAAGAAAAGCTAATTTGAAACCAATATACATTACACTTGCAGTATTTTTACAACGCAAAAAAAAATATTATAGTTCAACTAAAAATATTTACCTTTAATCCGAAGCAAAAAAGATATTTCATATGGAGTTTTAAAAGTGACTTTGAAGAGCACATGTAAGGTTGTGGCCATGTCAAAATTAGAGGCAGTGATAAACCATGCAGCACATTCGAGCAAAAAGTATTTAAGATCACCAAGGTCCCGGACAGAGTATAACTGTATATTTCTTTGTAATTAAGAAGAAATGCAGCATCCCACTGAATGGAAGCAAATGTGGGTTGATGAGCAGTTCCATAAAACCAGTATCGTGATGATAAACTCCACATAATAACATCGATCCAAACATGAGTTTCTAAGCAATAAATAAAATAATAAAGTTACGGTAAGTCTCAAAAATATGTTAAACTATATTCAATCACTTACTTCCAAGCTTTATTATTAATTTATGTATTTCAAAAATATAGTACTACCAGCCTTGATAACTCAAAGTCCTTAGGGACTACTGGTTAAAAACCTTCAAGTTATTGGTAGTTTGAGTCATCAAAAGATCCCATACTGCATTCTCAGGAATTTAGAACCCAATGAAAACTTAGAGATAAAGAAATATTCTAGTTATAAAGCTTTGAGTTATCACGAGTTGATTGTACATTAAAATATATGCATTAAAACTGAGTTTACTTATTGAATAATGCAATAAAACCTGTTTTATTGCTCAACAGATGAGTTGAATCTGCTCTGCATTTCTCAGTTTCTTGGTATTTTTTAAGGCAAATTAGATAAACAAGTATGTACGATTTTAAAGTTTATTAAACTAACATGATTTTTTATACTATTTTAAAGTTATTAACATGTTTAAGTCTAGTACATGACAGATAATAAATACTACAGTCAAACCTTGTTGAAACAAACTCTAAGTGACCTTTAAAATCTGTTTGTAGTTCATCCTTTCCACAGAACAATACACTGCAAACCATTAGGCAGGAATGGAAAATGCAGTTTGTGTTAGCAGTAATTTATTTCAAACGTATACATATTAATGAGGTTTGACTGTATAACCAGGAAAAATACAATGTGCATAAAATGAAAAACTAAAGTAGCGTTTCAAAATTCAAGCAAAAATGTAAATACTGTCGGCCCCGCTTAATCGGGTAACGGATAAACGAATACCCCGCTTATATGATTAAAATATCCTGGAACTGAATATTTCCCATGTCATAGACGCAATGTTAAAGATCCATGCTTAATCGAATAATATTACTTGGAACGGACAGTATTCGCTTAAGCGGGGCAAATAGTAAGTGTAGCTTGTTCACATATATCGGAAATCACAATGGACAAACCTAAATTAACCTGACACCATCTGTTGAGTGTTAAAGACTCAATTATAATTTTTAACTATAAGTTTCGATTCATGATTCTGTACGAATTATCAGTTAACTAGAAAAACAATATCAAATAATCAAAATATTCAGGCTTAGGTTTAACTGATGCAAGTAACTTATGGGATATAATTTTTATTCACAAATAAAAACTGAAAAATTCAGGATTGAACGGTATACATTGCCTCAACTACCTTCGAAATAGGGACACCTCTAATGAAGGGACAAAATGTGTGCGGTCCTCTTAGTGCCCTGTATTGAAAGGTTCTGTTGTAATTTGTGTTGCAAATTCTTTTATATGATCCGTGAATGATTGATGTAATTTTCTGACTGTTTAGAAAAAAAAACTATCCTAGGCTGTATTTAAAGTTAAAAATCAACACAAATAAAGCACAAATAAGGTAGAAAGTACAGCAAATATCTATTTCAAGGCTACAATGGAGCCCCTTCCTCAGTGCAAGAAGCTTCTTGCACTGAGGAAGGGGCTCCATTGTAGCCTTGAAATAGCTATTTGCTGTACTTTCTACCTTATTTGTGCTTTATTTACGTTGATTTTTAACTTCAAATATACAAATACAAATGTGACGACCAGCAACAGGCTCTGGGCCCAACTGGGCTGGTCCTGGTCAAATTATAGATCACAATGAAGATCAATGGCCCTCTTAAAACTATCTACTCCCTTGCTGCTTACCGTCTCTTCCGGTAAACTATTCCAAGTTCCCACTACCCTGCTAAAATAGTAATTTTTCCGAATTTCCAGGTTAGCCTGAGATTTAAACAGCTTATAACAATGACCCCTTGTCCTGCTTTCCGTGCAAAAATTTAACCCTATAACATCTTTCATTTGATAAATTTAAACAACTGAATCATGTCTCCTTTGCTCAAGACTATACATGTTAAGCATTCTAATCATAGTCTAAATTAGAAAATCCATTCACTAACCTTGTAGCCCTCCTTTGTACCCTTTCCAATAAATTAATATCTTTCTTAAGATAAGGAGACCAAAACTGAACAGCATACTCTAAATGAGGTCTTACCAAACTTCTATATAAAGGCAAAAGAACCTTCTTAGATTTGTTTGAAATAGATCTATTTATAAACCCAAGCATCCTATTGTCTTTGTTACTAACTATGCTACACTGTTGACTAAATATAGTTCAGAACAAAGCTTATTTGATCATTTTTCATTTATCCTAGGCTGATTTACATTTGAAAGTAAACTATATATCACATAATTATAACAAGTTGCAGTAATATTGAAATTATCTGAACTTATAAGGATTGAAACTGATTCGTTTTCATGAAATAAAAGTAACGTTCAAGTCTCTTAAATAACAATTTCAAATGCTAAAAGCAAATAACAAATATACTCAAAAAAACTTAAAGCACAAATTACTTACCCATTAATTCTGAAGAACAATCACTTAGCAAAATATACAAGACAATTGATAAGCTCATAAACATAACAGCAGGAGCCACAGCATCACCAGCTATAAGATATATCAACTGTAGAAGAATAAATAAAAAATAGCCTAAACTTCCGTTATATATCTCTTTTGAAAGGGATTCCCATGGCTTCTCAGATAAAATTGGAAATATAAAAACTGCAATGCACATAGCTACACTTGTAAATGTGACAAATCTTGTTAAAATTACCTGAAAGAAATATGTATTGTTTTAAAGACAATATGAAACACAAAACTGCAGTATATTGTTTTAAAATATTAATTATATTTTAAGTTATTGTTTACAAACAGTGCTTGTTAATGATACTCAATGAAGTATACACAATAAAATTAGGTACTGTAACTACAGTTGTTTTGTTTTTTTAATCTTTCAATATTGTTAACTTGACAAAACTGCTTTTAATTAATCAAATTTTTAATCTCAAACTCAAAATCAGCCATATACTTGCCATCATAATATACCAATACAGGGTTGCCACAGGAAAAATTCATGAAAAAAGTAGCAAAAGTAGCCAAAAACGTATAAAAAAGTTGCAAAAAAGTAGTCCCAAATGAAAAAAGTTGCAAAAAAAAGTAGCCCTCAAAATTGAAAAAGTTTCAAAAAAAAAAAAAAAAAACAGTATTCATGATCAGATAAATGAAGTAAGAAATAAATAGTACAGCTAAAAATTTAACATTTGCAACAAGTCCTCATCTGTTCTGCTGAGGAATTTATACTGAATGTACAATTACAATTTTTTTTCGCCAAAACCTATCAAATAGGGAGTGCCCCCCCCCCCCCCACGACTACAGAAAATTCTATTCAACTATTTTGATGAGAATACAATGAAAAATCAATATAAATAAAGCAAATTATAAATAAAATACTGCCAGAAAGCTGTTACGAGGATGCAGTAAAGCAACATTATTAGTGTAAAAAATTAAGTGGTCTTTTATTGCAAGAACTAGTTAAACATTAGCTAGAACCTTGAAAGTACAGCAGTACTTTTGCCAGAAACTTGATACTAATTTGATTTTTTCCTCTGATTTCTTGACTACCCTTTTCAGTTCAGCTTTTTCTCTTTTTTTCTTTTTGCTCACTTTCTTTCGTTTTAACATTTTTTAATTTTCTTCCCTAACCTTAGCTACTTTTTTTTATTTCACTCTGTCGTCAAACTGATATCAGCACTTTATGAACTAATATGATTCGCAATCTGGACGACTATAATGTAATGCTTCACCCATGGCCGTAACCAGAACTTAGTTTCCGGGAGGGTTTTACCAAACCTATTTCCAGTGAAACCTATAAAGTCAATAAATTTGATTTCATGTTCTATATTCTGTTGATTTTTGTTACAGAAGAGATTAAAAGGGTATTTAGATGAAAATTGAAAAAAAAAAAAAAAAGACTCATATTTTCAATGAAGGAAAAAAAAATCCTGACTTACTCATATACGCGCATTCGAAGGAGTACTTTTAAAATTTCTATTTCACAGCACTTAAAAATAGAGTTTAGTACTTACAAATTTGAAAAATTTTGGAGTTCTTTTAGTGGTATTAAAAATTTGCAGGGAAAGGTGTACTGTTAAGGTATGTTTGCAATAACTACAATAAAAATAATTAATTATTGCAGAAAAAACACACAATTATTCAATAATGATAATTTTATTTTTTAATTGCAGTTTTAAAGTAAATACAAAAATAAAAACAGAACAGCAATAACAATTTTTTCAGTGAGAAACTATCAAAAGTTTTTTAATAGTTTTGAAAAATTTTGGAAGGGGTTTGAACACTAAAAACCCACCCCTTCAATACGGCCCTAACTCCACATATTGATTCTGCAACATGAGATGGTGTGAGGGAGGGCTTGAGCTGAAACTCTGAAGTGGGGAAATAGAGCTCTTAATCATAATGTTAACTAGTACTTTGTTTCATGCAAAAAATCAGAAATATAATGCTAATATTACAAAACTTGACAGCATTGAAACAAAATCAGAGATTCAGTACTTTTTGTGGCAAGTGAATAATCATGCTTAAAATAATTGCGGATTTTTTTTTTAATTTTTAAATGAAAGTTTCACTAAAAACGAGAATAAATTTTATGTACTTGTTTTTTTACAAAGCTTAAAGCTTTGATGTATACTCAAAAAAAAAAAAAAAAACTCCCAAAAATTTTGCAAAAGGATTATTATTTCTCACAAGGTAGAAGATCACACGAACTTAAAAATTGCACATAAATGATCTCTTTAAAATAAAGAGAAACTTTAAACAATACACCTCTTATACCCCTGTTTAATTTTTATCACTTTGTATAATTTTCCTCTATTTAATCATAAATTCTAAAAATATTATTCAATGAGTTACTTCAAATTTCACACATTTGAACTGGAAGCTTATGCAAAAACTACCCATTAAAAAATTAATAAAATTAAATAAAAAAGTTGATTAAGGGTTTAAGTGAAAAAATACTTATTGCAAGTAAAAAATTTAACATTTAAAAGCTCATTTGCTAAATATTTAGTACACTTCCCACCAAAAAAGTAATTACAATCGATAAAAGAAGTCAAGGTTGAAAAAAGAAGAACTATGAATGTAATATGTAATATGCTTCAGTTAGCTTATATTAAAATAGCTGTCAAATTCTAAAATAATTGAAATTACAAGATGTGCACAATTATTGAAATCTCCAAGTTTTTAAAAATAAATTTTTACTTAATCAGCTGTTTATTATTAAAATTCAGTTGAAGGAAAGTCTTAAATAAGTCAGTTCCTTCAATTCTACTAAACTTTGAGCCGATTTTTCCCCAATATATATCAAATAAATAGATCCACCCCCCTTTCAGTAGCTGTGGCTATTAAGCAAATCACTTTTTACTCCAAAGCTAAAGCAGCGAAGAGGTTATTTCAAAATCTAAGCCCCTCCCTGATTGCTATTTAAAAAAAATAGTGGATCTGTCCATAATAAAAGGCAAAGGGATGTTCTTTTTTTTTAGGTAACAAAGAAATAAGAATAAAAAATAATGGGTTTCAAATTAATAAATAAAATCAAATAGGGCGAAAAAAAAAATCACGATTTTCGAATGAAAACTTGCTTTGGAAAAAAAAAGAAGTCTCCAAAAAAGTAGCTCCAGTGAAAATAAGTTGCTTTTTAGCCTGTTTATGCACAAAAAAAGTCTCCAAAGTCGCCTAGAGCCAAAAAAAGTAGCATTTAAGTAGCCTGTGGCAACCCTGCAATAATACCATCATAAATAGTGAGGAAAACTCAATAAAAGAGACAACAAAATCAAAACACAAACTGTTAGTGAATAAAAAGAAATAAATTTATAACTGATGTTTAAAGGTTGTTCTCAAATTCTTTTAATTTTCATCAGACAGATTAAAGTTTGGATTTAACACTATCTCAAATACTTTAACATTGTTGCAAATTTGATCTTCTTAAAACTACACATAAATGTTTTCTTTGATTCATAACTAATTCTACATTACCAATAGGAACAGTTGCACAATGATCATTACTTAACTGATTTTTTTTAAATTATCGTCACATTATTTATCTCAACTGCTCTCAGATTTTCATTAAATTAGAAAATGTAATGATGATTATGAAAATGTTTTTTGACAGAACTGAGAGGTATTAGAAACAAGAATATTTGTCTTTATTGGATTATCTGTTCAATTGATACAAATGAGAAAAATGACCTTGAATTTCCTAGGATTTTTTTTTTTTTTTTTAAAGCAAGCAATAATGCTCTTTTTGTACTTATGTACTTAGCCAGATACATTTCCCGTTTATGATGCTGAGAATGCAAATAAACTGCAATTGCACTGCCTAATTTACCTGAAGATAAATCTCGTGTGTGAGTATTTTAATTGGTGGTGACTAATGTAGTTAGTTGAATCTGCTATATTTGAAATCAATTAACAAGTTTAAAAACGTGAACTGGCAGTAAAGGGTTTTATAAGTATTGAAAAAGGGAATGCTATCCACTCTTGGTTACAGTTGCATCAATAGGTTCTATACCTTGAACAAAATTAGCACAGATGGATAAATATCATTTGACACCAAGCAAATCACTAACATAGACAGGACCAACCAGTGAATAAACAGCTCGTTTCTTTTTTTTTTTTTTTTTTGAAATTTTCAAAAGTTTCTTTAAGATGAATTGAAGCAACTATAGTTAAGGCTGTAGAGTTGGGAGTTGAAGACTGTAAAATTCCTAGAGTCTTGAGTCCATTACTTTTACAATCCAGTGCATAATCTGCCATGGCTACAGAGTTACGAGTTATACTAATTTTGGAGTGGAAGAGTCGAAATCTTTTAAATCACTGGAGTCAGTCATTTTCCTTCTGACTCCATAGCCCTGCCTATAATAATTGAGATAAACCTAACTTGGCTGCACTGTAAAAGCTACAAATATCCTAATCACAACTTCAGACTTTGTAATTGTTCTGATATTCCTGATAAAAAACATTTTGTCCTAATTTGAACTGCTTTTAACATTTTATCCTGATATTCCTAACTTTTCGAAAAGAATCAGTTTTAGGGCTTCTAACAAGTTTTCAAGTTGTCCCTAGGGGAAAAGGGACAGTGATCTTAACTTTTAAAAGTTAAATTGGGATGCACTGAGTAATTGGTATAGGCCACTTAGTCGATCAACCTGTTGACCAATTTAAACTGCTTTATAGTTTGAAAAATTATTTTCTATGAAAGATACTTTTGCTCAGAACAAGTAACTATGATGAATATATTTTAGACGATTAATAGGCTGAATTAAAAAAAAAAAACAATATTTATTGAAATTATTTCTGCTTAGAACACGAAACTATGCTGAATGAACTTTACACCTAACCAAAAGTTTCGAAACCTATAGCTGTTGTGTTTTCATTTAATTAAAATTTTTCAAACTATCTTGGTAGTAGTGTAACCAATATATTCATACATATTTAAATGTCACTGTTGGTGATAGCTTCAGTGAAGTTATGCTAATTTGATTTATAAACTTTTACTTTAATTTCCTATAGGGCGCAGCAGCCCAACATGTATATAAGAGATGCGCATTAAAGTGTTGTTGTCATGAGCAAACACTGTGTGGTGTTCAATCATTCCAGTTGAACAAACAGCTTTCATGTACGAAGCACATTAGTGCCTGGGGCAGAATGCAAGGGAACAAGCATATCTGATTTAAAGTGCGTACAGTCACTTCAATTTTTAAGTCTCTAGAAATTCTGATTTTTTTTTAATAACTACACATGCTAATTAAAAAAATTTTCCTGTCCTCTGCTAAATGCTGCAGTTTTTAATAATATCATGAATTTTTGAAAATGAAATTACACTTAGGATTTCATTCACTGGTAGTTCAACCCTACATAGTTACATACTAGAATTCCAAAAAGGATTTCCAAATGCTTCCCCCATTGATGCCAAAAAGTCAAAGCCTGATATGAACAGCACCCTACCACATTTTTAGCAGGTTAGATTTTAAACAGATAAAATATGAATTACCTCATTGCCTTTCAATATCTTGTCCACAACATCTGGTGATACAATGTTTAGCCACCATCGCAAACAAATGCACACACATCCAAAAAATATTCCATACTTGACACAGATTGCAGTGACTGTCGGTGATTTCGATGTCATCTTATAATTAATAACTGCCAGAAATGCTGTCACCGGGATTATGAGAGATATTAATGATACAATGAGTCGGAAGGCTTTGTATGTCTGCAATCCATGTAATTTTTCTAAAGATGTAATGAAATCAGAGTTAACACACGTAATCTGCTCTTCACGACATTTATTGAAGTTCTTGCCCATTCTGATGCTCATCATAAGGCACATTAAAAGCAGAGGCTGCAATATAAGTTTCCAATTCCATTTTTGAACTCGCTTTGTTGATTTGGGTTTTGTGTTGGTTGAAGAGAAGAACGCTTTTAAGGTATTGATAACAGAGGGGCAAAATCTATATAATATTATTGATTGCAAAAGAAATAATGCAACGTGATCTTCATTAACTACAAAGCTGTTTGAAAAACTCGACAGAAAGTGAACTATGCTGACAACTGCAGGAAAACAAATAGCAGGCTTCAAATAGCTAATAAGCTCAACAAATTTTTGCTGGAATTTAATTAAAATTCCAATGATTATGATTAAAGCTGGCAAACAGAGCATTAAGTTTTGGTAAATACTAAAAGGCATTAAAACAAAAATAACAGTTATACAGCCGGCAACCGTAAAAAAATAGCCAAAATTTAGTTGTTCAGCAATCCAAAAATTACAAGCTACCGAAAAGCATAGTATAAGAAGACCTATAGCAATTAATTCAATATTAAAAGTCGCCCACTTTTTAGCACAGTTGCTTCTTATAAAATGCATGTAATTCAAGTAACCTTGCTGAATTTCTTTTAATATGAGTGAGCTTTTGTTTATATCGTCGGAAACAGATCTCCATAGTTGAGATGTATTTTTCAACATTTCATCGGATGTCATTACAAATGAGTTTGATATTTCAGTGGAAATAAGACTGTAGGCTCGTAAGTATCGTTGCACTTGGACGCAATTTTCAGCCGCAGCTAATGCAGATCCGACCAACGGGTCCAGTTTTTCATGAAAGCAGACACCATTGGTATTCAAACTGAAAAACTGGGGAATGATTGAGCCTAAGTTAGAATATGGTATGGGTGATCCGAGCAGAAGTGAAAGTGTTGGAACAATGTCGATTTGAGCAGCAGATAGTTTATCATTGGGCTGAAAAGAGAAAAGGAAAAATCAGAAAATTCAATTAAGTGCAAATTATATTGAGAATAATTTTGCTTAAAGAGCGATTCTATTTTGAAGAAAAAAAGCATTGATTGTTGTACAAGAGTCTACAAAGACTCCAATTATGTTGAACCTTGTTTCGTTGGATGAATTTTATTAAGGACATGGATTCTACTGATATAAAATACAGTTAAATTTTGAAAATTCCCTGAAACAGTATCTATATGATGGTTTTTTGGCTCCGTAACGGACATATGAGCCAATATTTAGAAAAGTGCCAATTTGAAGTTGGAGTTTTTCGAAAAAAAAATTTTTTTGCAGAAAAAAACTGATATTGGATTTTAAGTCTAAATTGGGTCTAAATGCAAGAAAATAAAAGGGGGAGGTCAAGGAAGTTATTTACCCCCTCCTGAGATTACTCACTTTTAAGCCGTTACAGATCTGATGAATGTTACAGATCTGATGTTAATATGAGCTACATATTTAAGTTTATGCTTTCAGTCTTCGTTAACATCTCTAAATATGATATCATTTCCTTGCATTTTTAACATAGATTTAAGATAATTATATTAAAATATATATATTAGGCTAAAAAATCAAATTTCATTTAAAAAAAGCATTTCTTGGAAATAAAAATGAGCGATAAGGTTTTTAGATAGAATAAATTATGAGATTACCAAATCCAAGCTAATAAAACATTTGTTATGTTTTGAAACAACACAGAACTTCAACTTTTTCAACACACAACTCTGCTGCTTGCTTTTCTTTAATTAGTTGCAGGAAATTTAATTTCTTGATCAGAAATTCAAATTTAGCATGCTAGTTATTATCTAGTTATTTAACGAAGTTATGAGAAATTGAAGCACCAAAAAAATAAATAAATAAATAAATAAAATAATAATTAATTAACTTAATTTCTGCAGTGTCAATTTTTCTTATTTTACTAACTTCTATTGTTAGGTCATACAAACCACAAATGAAGCAAATGTACTAAAACTCATTGCTTTTCATTTTTTAAGAACAAAAATATTCAATATATATGGCTAAAACCTATGATTTTTGCTTTTTATAATTCTGAAACGTGTGAGTTAGTTCTGTAACATATTCGCTGTTTTTCAATGTTACCGCTCTGACTGTTACCGATCTGACAAACTGACAAAGTTTTTTTTTTAATTTCCGAGTCGATCGCACTAAACCAAAATCAAACACGTGGTTATTTCACTTGTAATAAAGGACTATACTTATATATAAAATAATTTTTAAAATAATAAAAACTGCTCATTTTACAGCGTGTTACCGATCTGATGACTCAAATGACACACATTTTATAAAATCACTTTAAAAATCTTACCTACAATTTTAGATGCAGAAATGCAAATTTTTAATTACGATTCGATAAAACATCCCACCAGGTACTCAGTATCACGTGGTATAGGTGAAGGAAATGATTTTGGGAGCCTAAACATAGATCGGAAGTTATTGTTACCACTCTGACGGCGAAACTTGGGACACGCTTATTTCGCATCGGCTAGAAAATCAGAAATCGATTGAAACAAAAATGAAGTAAAATATTAACAAAGGGGTAAAAATAGAATCGTTTTTTGTACAAGTGCGTTTTTTTGGGAAGTTAGAAAGTGCGCATGACCTGTTTGCATGCTAAGCTTTGCTACTTGGGACACGTTACCGATCTGATTTTTGATGTATAAAAACAACATTTTCTAAAGAAAAAAATATTTTTTTTTCTAATGTTATTAGGTGAAATGAAAGCAAAATTTATCTTCTTTCTGGGGAATATTATTTTTTTAACTAGTTATTGAAATACTAGTGAAAATTCACTTGGGACTCAAATTGGCACTTTTCTAAATATTAGCTCATATCTTGTAAGATTCGTTCATTATGGAGAAAATAATATCGTATACATATTTTTTACGCAAATATTCAAAATTTAACTACATTATATGGAAGTAGAAACCATGTTCATCATAAAGTTTGTGAAATAAAACGAAGGTTTAACATATTTGCAGCCTTTATAAGCTGTTTTGTGAAAAACTGCTGCGTCTGTTACCTTGGAATTGCCCTAAGTTTCTTCAATAATAAATTTTAAGCTAGAATTTAAAAATTCCCATTATTATTTGGAGAGTTATAGTCAAACCTCATTGATTCAAACAAGCTTATAATGAATTACTGCTAATACAAACTACCCCTGTGGCAGAAAGCTGCCGACACGACGACATTGTCGCAGAATCAGGGAGACAGCGTGCAGAAAGATTTTTGTGATTGGGTGGAAAAAAAAGGCAAAGAAAAAAAAATAATATAAAACAGCCACCAGAAAAATAAACCCATTGAATCTATGGTATTAATGCTTGCATTTTTACAAATATAAACACCTTGTGTTACTGTAAAAGGGTTGCATATATATTTATTAATTGCAGAATATTCTAGTGTTGCAGAAAGAAATTGGTCCTAAAAAATTTGTCGCAGAAAGCTGAAAAAAATTCTGCCACAGGGCAAACTACATTCCCGAACCTCGTCAAATAATTTTTTTAGTAATTTCTTTTCAGATGAGACAAATTACAGTTAAGACGAATTGATTTTAAAGGTCCCTTTTAGCTTGCTTTAACGAGGATTATACTTCATTTACAAATTAATATCTTTAAAAATTAGTACTGAATTTGAAAAATCTGCATATAATATTATCCACTCATTAGTGCAAGAAAGAGATGCAACATGAATGACTGAACGTCCATATTGTGAAACATAGCTGTTTTATAGCATCGAAAGTTTTTTTATACTAAGCCTTGTGATCTCTTTTTGGGAGCGAAGAACTCTCAGCCTATGTTTATTAGTTTATAAATAAGATTTTGAAGCAATCAACAGCTATCTACAAAACCGATTAATGTTGATTTTATTATTTTTTGAAATTAATTTATGTCTTTAAGAATTAAAATATCCAATTCAATTTTTAATTAAATATTGTTTTTAAAGGACCATTGTGTAAGTTAGCTATTTTATAATCATAGCAAATAACAAGATAATTCTGCATCAATTAAGATAAAATTGAGGCAAATAAAAATAATTTTATGCAGAGAGGTACAAAATAACTATTAGGATATTTTGTCTAACTTTGCCACTTACAACATCAAACAACAGCTTTTTAGGGCTGTATGCAAACAATGCTGTAGAAGTCTCTGGAAAGCTGTCCCCTCCATGATCCCCACTTTCAGTCATTCCATGGTCACCAAGTACAATTAAAAGAGTATTGGCCTTCAGTGAGTCAATTAGTTTTCTTTAAAACAAAGAACAATAACTTCAACAATGAAAAGTGGAACGTGTAAGTATCATTTAAACAACATGCTCAATACATTGAAATGAACTTGTTTAATATCATCGATTGATAAATTCAAATTCAAGCTTTATACAGAACATTTATCACATAATTTTTTTCATTTTTCACAAAATGATTTGATTTTCAACTATCTGCTTTTTCAAAAAAAAAAAAGTTACCCGGTAAAAAATCCTGGACAGGCAGCTGATTACTTAATAGTATTTTATGCCTCCTTCTTTAAGCATAGTTGGATGACAAAAGGAGTTAACCCACAAAACATAAAAAAATGAGTTATCCAACTCTGATGGTAAAATATGTTGCTTTCTACATTAAGCAAAAATGATTTAAGCCCTATCAGCGTTTCATGGTAACATATCATTGGTATATTGATATAGAGCTCATGATTTTTGCCAGAGTTTGTTGACTTTAAAGCCCATTATCTCAAGATCAGGTTTTTGTGGGTTAACTCCTTTTTGCATAATGCCATCCAGTTGAAGTTCATGCCCATCATTTCAAAATTTTCAATTGGGAGTTAAGGGTACATACTCGATGCGTTTTATAGGGAAAAAAATCAAAACCTATACAAAAATGCATAGTTAAACAATGTTTTTAAAGTCCAGGAGCAATTGCTTAAATGGTCGCCTATTGAGGTTGATATTTAATTTGTGTGGAATCAAAGTGCAGGAGAAAAAACATGCACATGAAATTGCAATTTACTTTGCAAGCACAGCAGTAGACTCAAAAAGAGAAAAAAATCAAGACACTTTAAAAAAAAACACGCATATTCAACCAAAATCAAATTAAAGTAAGAAAAAGAATTGTTTTAAAACAAAAATATGTCAGTTATAGTTTGGAAAACCTAAAATGGCAGCACCGTGAAGGCTATACAGATCCTGATCACAGCATTATGACACTGCTAGTTAGATATGCCCCAACAATAGGTGCTTATTCCTTTAATACTTTAGCAAAAAATGGAACAAATCTGACTTACCCCCCTCTTGGCGACTTTTTCCTGTTGGCGCCAAAAAATCATCGCCAAGACTTCGATGTACGACAAAAAACATCGTACAACATTCTTAGCGATGCACTTTTGGCAAGAACAGAAAAATTCATATTGACATAAAAAATGTAAAACACTATTATAGTGGAAATGGAAATATCAAAAATCCTCAATTTCAACAAATGAAGAATACAAACGTTTTTCAGATAACAGTGATTTCTCACATGTATACGAAAGTCAGCACAGTAAAAAATCACACTCAATACTATACTGCAAAGTTATTGCAAATATACGCTTCAAAATCAACAAAACAACCCAACAAAAACATCTATGGTTCATAATAAAACAACGTACTACAACTGCATGAAATGCAGCAAATAAGCGCTGCAATAATACTACTGTATAGATACATTTGCAGAAAAATAACACTATTTGTTTTTTAAAGTAGCAAAGATTCCTTATTTCTATAGTAGCATAGTAAATAAAAACTAGCCAACAACAAAATCAATAACTTTTCAAACATATGTCGCACTAAAGGATTTTGTCAATGTAAAGTCAAAACAATTTGAAAAGTTCCTCAAATTTTGATATATGAATAGTAAAAACGTCTCCTAAGTACGTCGCAAACAACCATCAATTAATTTTCTATTATGTTTCAAAATTGCTTATAAAATTTTCCATAAAATGACGCTTCATATTTTTCAAAAGTACCAGAGGTGGCTTATTTTAGTTATTCAGTACATAAAATTAAAGCTTTTATAAATAAAAACGCTATAAAAGTATTATTAAACTACAGAAAAGTATTTTTCCATATGTTGCTAAGGAAACAAATAAGTAGCATAAAGTACGGGGTTTCGTTCATTTTGCAAGATTTAAGTAAAAATGAACCTCAATATTTCATCTTTCATGTTATCAATTTTTGAACAAAACAGCCAAATATGAACTCACCTTCGTATTGCTTAGGATGTGCCGATACAACAGATGACAACTGCTAATTACGACACATACTGACACAACACTAAATAGTTCATCTCCCTACTTCCAAAGCACAAAGATTTCACTTCCAACAACACATAACAGCGAAAATGCCGCTAATCGAGCACTCAAAAAAATGGCGCACTTTCTAACATTTGTTAACACCCACCATTCACTTAACACTTGCAAACACTCATATTTTCTTAGGCGCCAATACGGATAGACAACTACTGTAAATAGTTTTGAAATAAAAAAACAGTAATACGTTTTTTCTTTAGATACAAAGCGAAAATAATAAAAAGCAACACGCCTTCCAATAACACATCCCACAACACAAACAAGTTAAAATGACGTAGTTGAAGGGTTGCCAGTACCATAGCTCATTCCAAATCATCCAATAACGTCATCATTGTACCAGACACAAAAATGTATCGCCGTATGATTGGCGATTTTTTTCAAATATCGCCAAGGGGGGGTAAGTTAGAGGAGTACCCAAAAAATAATAGCTACCAGCAATTTAATAATCACTACATTTTAACCTTCAATGAAAGTTAACAGTTGAGTCTCGATAACTCGAAGTCCTAAAGGACCGGCAAAAAGCTTCAAATTATAAAAAGTTTCCACAGCCTTCTCGAGAGTCTAGCGACACAATGAAAACTTAGAGATAAAGAAATTTGAGTTATCGAGACTTGACAGTATCAGCTATTAAATAACTCTCATCTTTGAAATTAAATCTAAATATTTAGAAAAGATGCAAAATGACTGAAATCTCATGCATGGCATGCAGTTTTTCAACTCCAATTAGACATATTTCTAGACATATTGAACAGAAAGTTCTTTAAATACGCTGTGGCGGCCAAAAGATTTGAAGTGAAGATATTTTGATAAAGATGATCTGATGACGGTAACGCGAGCTCATGGAGCGAGCGCAAAACGTTCGATAAATAAAATTGAAGATTTGATAAGAGACAAGGTTTTACATTTGTAATCTACGTTAATAAAAGATATATTTTACACTAAATTGGTTCCTAAATTGGTTATACTGATAATTTTGTAAAACAAAATGCCTCCCCAAAAATATAGTAAAAAGTTATAGCTTACTGAATGACAGAGTTCATCTGTTGCAATTTTCTTGACATTTCAGGATGATTTGGTCCATATCTATGTCCACAATGATCGACTCCAAGAAAATGAGCAATAATGATATCCGAATCATTTTTCTCTAACTCCGCAAAAATATGACTTATGATTCCATTATCTACAGTGTCAAGGTCCTACAAAAATACCCAGAAGCATGGTTAACATCATTTTTGATTCACTCAATTGTAATGATAATGAAGGAAAATTCCATGCATATACAATTTAAGGATTAAATACTGAATCATCATGATAAACTAGTGAACATTTGGACAATTCAAGATTCAAGTAATTTTCATCTGGGCATTATTAATCTACTATATTAAAATTCAATTGTTACATAGTTAATAGTTTCATGCATATAAAATAAAAAAGGAATATTATATTACTTCATTATATAAATGGATTAATACATCATAAAGGTAGAATTTCTCTCTTTGGTCATTTTTAATAGTAAATGATTAAATTATTAAAATGATTCAATGCTGTTAATATGATAAATGTATTTTTTTTTTTTGCAAATATCATAGTTTGTATTAGGGTTGGTATCTTTTTGCCACAGGCGGAAAAAAATAGTTAAAACTGTCCCGGTAAAAATACCTTTTTGCCACTTTTTGCCAAAGTGGCAAAAATAGTTTACATTCACAAGAATATTACGCTGACTTTTTACTGATTTCTACTTGAATGTTTTTTTCTTTTGGCCTATGAATATTCAAGTGCACTCTTGAAGCTACTCTCTTAGTAAAAGGCATTTTTGGTAAATGCTATTTATGTAGAATAAAGAGGAGCGTAAATAACAATAAAATAAGTTACTAGATTTAGTTTAAAAGTCTTGGTAGAGGTAATATGTTATTATGCCCCTCTCCCGCAAGCCTCCAAAATGGCTGCCTTCTGTATTAGTGGTTGTAACGTAACTAAGAACAAACTCGTACTTTTCAGTCAGTTTTTAACAGGGAAGTCGTGCCAGATTTGTTCAAGACAGTATAAATCTATAGAGAAACAAACTACACTTAACGTAAGTATTATATAATTGCTTAAGAGTAACGGAAGGCTATCTTCAGGCCCATCATTTCAAATTTTTCCAGAGGGAGGGGAGTCCCAGTGTGTATACTCACTGCAAATTACACCGAAAAGCAACCAAAACCATGACCATTTGTTTGTAAACACACACATTTCTTTAAGTCAGGGGAGAGGCAATTGCCTTCTCCTGACCTCCATTAATGACTGACCTGGCTATCTTACTACTGATCTGAGGCTTGAATGTCTTATTGTTGTTCAGTGATGATGAGATGAAACAAATGGTTAAACTTTTACTGAACTATTGGTATGGTAACTGAAAATGAAAATAATTTCATAAAACAGTAGACTTTCATCAAATTCAATTGAATTTCCTTCAATGGAATACACTTTGTTTTTCTAAAGTTGCATAAATAGAAGTTTTCAGACATTTTTCTTCCGTCTAGTTCAGGTTTTTTTTCCGAGAATTAATCAAATATATTTTAAATATCAAATTAATATGAAAGAAATTTTTTAATTAATATTCTGTTTGAACTCTCAATTGTTTGTGCACAAAAGTATATTGTTTTATTGTATATTTTTTGATATTCATACATTTTTTTTCTAGTTTTTTCAATTTTGCCGGTTTTACCAGTTTTTGCCACTGTCCTAGCAAAAATACTATTTTGCCGACAGAATGCCCAACCTTAGTTTGTATCAAAAAAATCATATTTTGAAAATAAATGTGGGATATATATATTGTTATACAAATTAACTGATATACATTGGCAAACCATGATTACAGGTAGCCTCAATTTGTAAGATAGGTCAGGTTTTAGTAATGTTTTGCATTTAGAATTTTTAGAAATTAGAATAGACAGGCAAGCTTAAAAGAAAAGGATTAAGAAATTCTTTAACATACAGTGGTGAAATTATTGGGTTGAGGTTTTGGGCGTAGTACATTTTTGTTGGGTTCCTTTGTGTATCACAGAACTATGGAAAGAATTTAGATCATGAACATTTGTCCTTGGGGTCCCAAATGCAACATTGCAAATCTGCCACAGTGATGGATTTACCAATGATGATGAATCACCCACTTGGCCAATTTCTTAATTTAATTTTTTTAGACATTTAGCCAAGTGTCCGATAGACAAATATCCCCATCTGCATATATGTTGAAATTTTCAATCACACAAGTTTTTTTTTTTTTTTTTTTTTTTTTATCATAGAAAGGCTTAATACTTTATTTTTCACCAAAAATTATCTTTTGTCATTTTCACATATTCAGAGGTTGATTAATTTTTAAATTGATACACTAAAGAAAGTAACGTTTTTTAATGCTTAATATGATAGATTGTTACAAGTTAATAGACGCAATTATTTTCCAATGTGGAGATAAAAAAGAAAATACTTTTCTAAATATTTACCTTTACGTTAAATGATGGGTATGGAAATGATCTGTGAAATTGGTTAGGAAAAAGACTTTCCCAGGTATCATCCCCTAGAAAGATGATATTTTTATTAAGAGAGTTCATTTGCCTAATCCAATTGTCTTCTGTGATTTCTACACTAGCAAAATTCAAACTGACATCAATGAAAGTTGGAAGGCTACCAGTAGTTAACCCCTTAAGTCTTTGCAAGGTAGTTGTTGGAGGATCTGCATTGACATGAAGGAGAATAGCATGTTGAGGAAATTTTTCAACTGTTTCCTTAAAAATTGGTATTTTATTGAGATACATTTCAGCTGCCTTGGAAGCTTGGTTACTTTCAACAAAGTCATACCTTAAAGCATCAATAATAATAAAAACTGCTTTATCAAATCTCCTTAAGTTACTTTTATGACTTATTTCAGGTTCAAATGAAGACAGGGTTTGCTCAAGTTTTGCAGAAATTTCATTCAAAGAAGTGATATTTTCACAGTTTATATCACCACTGATACTAACAGAAGATCCACTGTTTTGATGCACAACAATTCGCTTCAAAAGATAGCCCGACAGAAATATCCACAACCCTAAGACATACATGATATAAACCCACAGAACAATAAGACTATTTTTCAAACTCATTTTGCAAGATTTCTCTGCAAATTTTACCTAAAATTGCGGTTCTACGAGCTCAAAATATCATGATCAATTTTTGTGAGTGGGGACACCAAACAAACAAACAGACAATAACAAATAATGACAGTCATAGTTAAAGTAACCGGCGTTTTAAAAATTCAGCCGCTACAGCGAAGTTACACAGCTTCTCCTCTTCTATCGGCAGTAGATGAGACTGCTGGTTCTGAAGGAAGAGCGAATCTAAGGCCCCAATATTGATTGACTAATGATATTATACAGGGTGTTCCGTAACAAATTGTACAAACTTTGAGGGGAGTTAGAGGGGATGATTACAAGCAAGAATCACCTAGGAACATAGGTTCGGAAACGCATAGTTGACGAGCTATATATTCACAAAGTTGTCAAATTGTGTCAGAATGGTTTGTTATTACGACGGTTGGTTATCATCATTTCAGTGCTTTTTTTTTTTTTTCTGGGTAACAGGCAGCAAAATTTTAACAACCGCTTTAACCTTTCTTAAATATTTAATATTATGCAAAACCTTTGCTGGATATTAAATTAGTGACTACAGGTTTTGTGTGTCTGTAGTACTTGAGCATTGCTTTTACGGCCCTATGTTCCCATGCGATTTGCTTCAAATTATAGTCCCCTTTAACAACCCTTAAGCTTTGTCCCAATATTTAAGGGACACCCCAGGGTGGTAGGGGACAAGGGGAAGTAAGGGTTTAAGGAGAGGCAGGACACATCACAAGCAATAAAAATTGCAGAATAATCCGTAGTCAGGAATGCCTTTATTAGACGCTAAGCGGCGTTGTTCACAGAAGCACACGTGCTCTCTCTCAGTAGTCATTTTAGCTGCAAGCGCCCACAGAGAAGTATGGAACGTTTCACAGATGCGGAGCTTGCAGATATGCACCTTATTTATTGTTTTGCAAACGGAAATGGAAGAGCAGCTCAGAGGCTGTATCGGGAAAGGTATCTGCAGAGAGAAACACCGGACCATTGAATGTTCAATAAGTTGCATCGCAATTTGTGTCAATATGGGTCCCTACGAAATCATAGATATGATCACGGCAGGCCACTACATAGTCATAGTCTAAGAATGGAAGAACATGTATTGCGTACCGTTAGAAGAAATCCGAGTACCAGCGTACGAGTCGTAACTACTGCTGTTGGAGGATCTACGACGTCTGTTCATCGTGCTTTGCGACGTGCACGCTTACATCCATATCATCTACAACGCGTACAGTTACTGCTCCCCGCAGATTATCCTATTCGTGAACGTTTTGCACACTGGTATCTCAATCAATGTAGCCAAGATGTAAATTTCTCATCCTGCGTTTTAATGACGGATGAAGCATACTTTACGCGAGATGGGATGTTCAACTCCCACAATGCTCATTTGTGGGCTGATGAGAATCCCCATGGCGTAAGATTATAGGCTGCTCAACATCGTTTTTTCAGTAAATGTTTGGGCTGGTTTGGTTGGTGACGTCTTAATTGGACCTTATTTGTTGCCATCTCCACTGAGATCTCAACAATATCTCATCTTTCTGCAAGAGGTTCTACCAACATTACTTAACTAACTCTGTGCCACAACATATCAGACGCCATATGTGGTTTCAACATGATGGGGCACCTCCCCATTATGGAACACATGTTCGGGAACATCTGAATCGTGTGTTTGGTCACCGATGGATTGGTCGTGGTGGACCAGTTCCCTGGCCACCACGCTCTCCTGATTTAAACAGTCTCGATTTCTTTCTTTGGGGTGCTTTGAAAAGTGCTGTGTACGCAACTCCTGTGGATTCAGAAATGGATCTAGTTGCAAGAATCGCCTGTGCTGCTGCAGATATCCAAGAAAATCCGGGTGTATTTGAGAGAGTTCGCCAGTCTATGGTCCGACGGTGTAACGCATGTATCGCTAACAATGGTGGAAACTTTGAACATAATTTATGACATTTTCTAACATTATTTACATTAAACGTGTAATGTCTTTGACCAATAAACATTTCAGATGATCCCAATCTTCTGTCTCATTGAACAATATTAATTTTTAAGAAAGGTTAAAGCGATTGTTGAAATTTTGCTGCCTGTTGCTCAAAAAAATGCATCGAAATGATAATAAAAAACCGTCGTAATAACCGCCATTCTGACACAATTTGACAACTTTGTGAATATGTAGCTCGTCAACTATGCGTTTCCGAACCTATGTTCCTAGTTGATTCTTGCTTGTTATCATCCCCTCTAACTCCCCTCAAAGTTTGTACAATTTGTTACGGAACACCCTGTATAGCGGCTCTAAGCGAATCGGTCATTAATCCGTTGTTGTCATGATTAAATTTTTCCCACATTAACTAATCGCATTGGATTTTAAGACTGCAAGTATATTGAGCAAGGAAGCAGAGTACAGTGATATCTGAGAACTTAAAAAGCAGCTCCCGACTTTAATATTTGGGAGTTGGGAATTCTTAATTCTGACGAAACCCTAAATTTTATCTACTTATATTAAAAACTGAGTATCTTTCTAACTTTCTATCTTTCTTTCTATCTTTCCTTCTATCTTTCTATGTCACGCTTCTTTCTCCTGAACGCCAATGAACTGAAAGTCGAACCAGGTACCGATAGATAGGTAATTTTTCAGGCTTCATTAGTTTCAATCTATATAATTATACGATTTTAATTAGCGAAGATATCAATTAATAAGTAGTCAAGTTTAAAGCGATTAAGCCTAATAAATGATTAAATATGAAATCCATTCTTGCAAACCGTCGTTGCTATGAAACGGGGATAACAATGATAATGAGAATTTTGAATGAAGGCTTAACTAAATCAAACACGAAACTCATAAGCGGGCCACTTACGTAGAATTTTTATCGCTAGCTACTTGTAATATTTTGAAACATTCATTTGTTGAAAAGCCATCTACTTATATTAAAAACTGAGTGTCTATGTCTGCTTTTTTTCTTTGAGCGAGCTGAACTTACTGAAACTCTCCTCACCATCTTGAAGACGCGTAGCATCTCAATAATTCGAATGATTTTTTATATAGGAAAAAAGTAAAGGCGTGAAGCTCCTGTTAGCGAGCCGCCTTGGCTGGGAGTAGTTTCTTGAAATTTCCTCACTACTTTAATGGCAGGAAATGCCCGTGCAACGCCGGGCCACGTGCGTGGTACGTCTTGAAATCGAATGAACATTAAATTCTATCAAATAATATAACTTCAGAATGAGGTAAAAGTTAGAGAGGGAGGACGTTATGCATCAACATGCCGCAGGAAGCTAATCTAGCTGCCCTGGCAGCTGGTCAAATAATAAAATACGAGTAAGCACCAGGAATGACCCCCCCCCCCTCCCAAGAGCGATGGCGCACCACCCAGAACGAGAGCCTCCGAAAAACGTGCCCCTTCCCTCCCGCGTAAAAATTTCAAACTCGTATTTTATTATGGACCCTATTCACCTGACGTTATTGCAGGTCTTGACCTCCCGCTGAGTGGAGTGTAACAGACGAAAATCCGGTTCTCTGGCTTCTGTTATTAAGCGTATCTTTTCAGCTTACACACTCCTTTTATATTGAAAAAATAGGTCTTTTTACCCATAAGCAGCACAATTCTCAGAAATGTTCCTGTGTGTAAATCTGTCAAATTGGAGAGGTCTGCAACCATGAAACTAACATGTGGACAATCATCGGAAAAATAAATGTCGGCTTACTGAGGTTGTCGAGTTGCCGAAGTTCTACTATATTTTTAACGATTTTTGTAAAATGTATTCGGAGGCACTTTCTAAAGATAAAGAACAGTACGTTAAAATTTGATGTTTTCGTTGGATTTAAAATTCGAAAAATGCAATAAAAATGATTAAAAGGAATCAAGGGCGCACTGGCTCATCGATCTGCCGAGCGGTGCGCGACTTAAAAAAGTGTTTCCCAAGTTAAATTCTACCAAAAAAAAAAAAAAAAACTTCGATATACTGAGCCCACCAAATTTTGAAGCTCTTCTTATGATACAAGTAGAGAGAAAGTTGACATTAATTTAGTTTTGACTTAATTATGAAAAACTAGGTATTGTGCAAGAAAGTTCCAAACAACTGGTCACAGCATTTAGAAACTGCAGTTTCTGGAGGATACTTTAATTGAACTGTTAAGTATTTGCTTGCAATTCTACCTAAGCTATGGGGCGGTAATTTGTAGCTTATCACTCTAGATTTATCTTCACTTTTTCTATCTTGAGCTGTGTCATGTTTGTGAACCTCCCGTTCATATATTAATAACATATTTTTAGTTACTAGTGCGAAGTTTTATTGAGCTTCTTTGTGAGGTTGTTTGCCAATCCCAAAACAAAGTGGTGACACTTCAGTCTCTGAAGGCTGTAACCGAGACTGATACGTTCGGTATTTGCTTGCAATTCTGCCTCAACTCCGTTATTTGTCCCATTTTTATCCAGAAAATTTGCTAGATAAATAAAGTTTGCAATCGAAACCCATTGAAAGTTTGAGAGAAATATCAACAACACTTGTGCACAATCCTTTAAAAATGTGCCAGATGACCCCCCCCCCCCTTCTTTTTGCAGTCTAAATGTAAGAATGTCAGAATACAAAGTTTTTGAAACAAAAAAAAGAAAAAAAAAATGCTTTGAATATTTTTGTTGGTATTAATACTATCAAAATGAAAACAATAATGGTAAATTTGAAACTAACTGAAGCATGTTTGACATCATGATAATTTTTCTAAATAAGGCCATCAAATGTGCCAATCTCGTCCAATGATCACGTTTTCGTTTTCGCAATTCAAGAGTTTGAACACATCATCTTGCGGTGATTTAAGAAAAGAGCAAAAGAATGAAAACATTGCTGTTTTGAGCCAACCAGGTGAATGCCGGTCCCCAGGGGTGCCAACAGGGAGGGATTATGGAGTAAGTAAAGCCATCAAAATTTGGGGGGAGGGGGGACTTTTTTTAACTAATTTATTTAGTTATTTAAATCATTTATGAATTTATTTTTTAATTTAAATTATTTTTTTCATTTTTTATTATTATTTATTTAGTGAATTTTTTGTATGTGTTGCGTGTGTACGTGCTTGGAATGTCTGGAAGGGAAAAAAAAAGCGATTCTATTCTGCCCGTAGCTCGAATTTTTAAAAATTAATAACGTATAGAAATTAGTTTGTTTAAACAATAAATAACTAATATTTTAAAAAATTAATAAAATAAAAAAGAGTGTTAAAAATAAAAAGCACAAGAGGACTGAAAAATTGGGGGGAGGGGGGATTTGCGCCACTAAGCTTAGAGGGGATGGGCACCCTTGTCGGTCCCCCCCCCCCTAATGAAATTAGTAAAACAACGTTTTCCTTTTTCATAATATTCGATGCTGTAGAACTTGCTTTTCTAAAGTCGTGAATTATAAATACAACGACTGCAGTGAGAATGGGCTCGCTGGTATCTTTCTTCAAATTACACCACAGGCAAAGCCGTGGAGGGTACCGAAATAGCATATATTTATTTATATATGTAATATTTTTGTGAGTTACATATAACTCGCATATACATTATATATATAAATAAATAAATGTACACTGGCGGAAAAAAAAATCCCAACACCAAGAAAGACTTGTGTTAGATAAACGAAATTTGGTAGGCGTGTTTATACAACTGAAAGATGACAACGATTGAAATTTCGTGTTCCGCGCATAAGTGTGGCGCAGCTGGCGTCACTCAGAACATGCAAATAAGGCTTGTTTTCAAAGCGTGTTGTGAAGCTCGTGAGTATTATTTTTCCGTGAAATTTGACGAATTGCGTTCATGTTAGCCAGGAATACCTTTAAGAAGACGAAGAAGCCATTATCAACAGCTCACCGAGTTTAAACGAGGTCGTACAATTTGGTTACGAGAAGGTGGATTTTCATTTCGCGATATTGCAGAAAGACTTGGGTGGGAATGTTTCCACCATGCATGATTATTGGAAGCTATGGGCAAGGGATGGTACTACCTCAAGAAGATCGAGTTCCGAGCTGCCACGTGGCACGACTGAGAAGGAAGACCGCCGAATCTTCAATACGGCTGTGGCGCATCGTGCTGCATCTGCGGCTGACATTCGAGCTGCAGTTGGTTCCGTCGTGACCCAAGGAACGGTAAGAAACTGTTTACTTCAAGGACAGCTCCGAGCCAGGCAGCCTGTAGCCAGTATTCCATTGACTGCAAACCATTGCCTTTTCCGACGGCAGTGGTGTCACGACAGAGCTCACTGGAGGTCGGAGTGGAGATCTGATGTAATTTTTGATGAAAACAGATTCTGAATTAGTGCCAGTGGTGGCTGTATATTGGTCAGAAGGAGGTCAGGGGACCGCCTGCATCCAAGCGGTCTACGGCCTAGACACACGGGACTCACACCTGGAGTTAAGGTCTCTGGAGCAATTTCCTACGACAGCAGGGGCATTCTTGTGGTTATCTTAAACTCACTGACTGAAAATTTGTCGCCAGTCTGGTAATTTAACAAGTGGTACATCCCTTCATGAGTAGCATACAAAGCGGAGTTTTTCAACAGGATAACGCTCGCCCTCACATCGCTGCTGTAACGCAATGTGCTCTACAGAGTGCTGACATGCTACCATGATCTGCAAAATCACCAGGTCTGTCTCCAATTGATAAAGTATGGGATGGCACCTCGAGCATCATCCATAGTCAGCAATGACGGTCCTAGTATTGACACTGCAAGTGCAACAAGCATGGAACTCCATACCACAAAGTGACATTCGGCACCTGTATGACATAATGCATGCACGCCTGCAGGCTTGCCTTCAAAATTCTGGAGGTTACACCCTCTATTAAATTAACATAATTTCACATTTGCACAGCATTTTCTTGAGCTTAAATTAGCCAGTGATCTTGTACATTTAATCAATTAAACATGTTAACTAGACAATTGCATTACCCAAATTTCATTACTCTACGGCAATTTTTTCTTGGTGTTGGGATTTTTTTTTCCGCCAGTGTATAATGTATATATACCGTATAGCTCAGAGCCTTGAAGGTTACCTAAAAAGGATATATTTATTTGTATAATGTATATGCGAGTTACATGTAACTCTTAACATGACATTAATTTTCATGAAAAATATG
>JAXGGA010012198.1:0-39583 GCA_038373865.1 Uloborus plumipes | reverse complement strand
ATTTCGCTAGATAGAGCTAAATACTACTATTTAGGGTTGTTTTATTGTCTGACTTTGAGGGAGTGTGGAAAACTCGCTTGCAGACTAAGTGTATTGATACTCGAGAAGCATACCTTAAAATTATAAAAGTTTTATTATGATGCAGTCAAACCTCCTTAATTCGAGCACGCTTTAATCGAATTGCTGCTAAGACGAAAGACGAATTTGTTACAAAGGTAGTTTGAAGTTCGGTTTCACGAGGTTTGACTGCATCTGGAAAATATTTTGCTTTTGGATTCATTATCATTGATTAAAATAGAGACTAGAAATAAATAAATGCCAGCCCCCTTTTATTCTAGTTTCCATACTGGAACCTTTGTCTCTCATACTTTATTATTTTTACTGCTACAGTATATGAATGCATCTCTCTCTCCTTTTTTTTTTTTTTTTTTGAACATGTGTTTTTTTTCTTGAATATAGTATGTGAAAGATACACAAAAAAGTGAAATAAATGCTTTAAGACAAAGAAAAAAAACTCACAGGATGAGTAACTTTCGTATCAAAAGAATAGTAAGTGTAGAAATTTCTATTAAAATGTAAGTGTATCAAAACTTTTCGTCATTAGCTGAATCCAATTTTTCACAGTCCTTGCTATTTTTCTACAACGCATTCGCTTCATGTTTCAACTGAAACGAAATGAAAAATCTAAAAATGAAACACAGGAGATTCTAAAAGGAAAAGGAAAATGCTTATAAATTAAATTATAAATAAATAAGCAGACTATCTTTCTTCGTAAAAAAAAATCCCTTCCTATGTTTTTCGAATTCATTTTCGTTTCAATGGTTTTGGGGCTATGCTGCTGCATAGAAATGGAAAATAATATACAGTGAATAGAAAAAAAAACGTAGGGTTTTTCGGATGGAAGAGTAAAAATATTTGGAACTTTTGAAAATGATTTACGCACTAGCAGATACACCCCCCCCCCCCAATATTGTGTTTGATTTTTTTTGATTATTTTTTGAAATTACAATTTTACGCTCAAGTTGCTGGTAGGAATTTATTTAAATATCTTACAGAAGAATTACAAAAGTATCTTGAGTAAATGTTAAAACCAAGCTACTTGGAAATTTAACATAAACAAAGCATAAAAAAGTACAAAGAACTTTTAGGGATCAGGGGGTGGGGGGATAATGTACAAAATTAAAAATGGAATTATTTTGAATAATAATACAGGGTGTCCACTCCAATCGTGGACCAATAGCTAATTTCTAAACCGTTAGAGATAAGCATATAGTTTATTTTGGAAAAAATCTCCAAATTACGAAATGAATTTTGGGTCTATTCAATATTTTTCAAAAAATCAAATTTTTAAAGAGTTACGAAATTTAAATTTTTATACAGCCCCCCAGTCCTATCAATCATATTTAGTAAAACATTCTTGACACTGTAACGTTTAAAACTAAAAAAAAATCACTCTTCTACCACAAAAATTGACCGAGTTATGACGTTTTGAAAAATCAAGATTTTGCATTATTTCATGACGTCATCGAGAGATCGCTTAAGGACCGTATGCGAAATCCTTCAAAATCTTGATTTTTCAAAACGTCATAACTCGGTCAATTTTTGTGGTAGAAGAGTGATTTTTTTTTAGTTTTAAACGTTACAGTGTCAAGAATGTTTTACTAAATATGATTGATAGGACTGGGGGGCTGTATAAAATTTAAATTTCGAAACTCTTTCAAAAATTTGATTTTTTGAAAAATATTGAATAGACCCAAAATTCATTTCGTAATTTGGAGATTTTTTCCAAAATAAACTATATGCTTATCTCTAACGGTTTAGAAATTAGCTATTGGTCCACGATTGGAGTGGACACCCTGTATAATATGATTTATATTAAGCTTATAATTAGTATTTATTACGTTTACTCACATAATTAGATGCAATTTATCAATGAATATTACACATAAATGAATTTGTTCGCTACAATTTGTTCTTATCCAAGCTTATGTGATTGACGTCGCCAAATGGCGCAGTTCTTCGGTTAGATGCAGAATTTTCCCCCATGAACGAAGAAGCACAAAAGCGCGGGGGGAGGGGTGCTTTTTATAGTGTTGCTGAAAGGTTTCTGATAAAGTACTAGTTGAAAATTAAGATATTCAAAACTGGTTAAGAATGTTAACAAAAAAAATAATAATAATAATAAGAAAATGAATGCAATATTTTTTGTTGAAATTGATTAAAAAGAATTGAACAAAAGAAAAAAAAAGTTTTTTAAATTGTTGATTAAAAAATTATATTGGAATGAATACATTTGTTGCTTTTGCCAGACTTGAAATATTTTGCTATAATTCTCGGCTAACCTACCTCACTATTAAGAATGATGAAAAGTGTAACTTTATGGAGCTAAATGACTAAGTAATGGAGTATAAAGCAGTAAGTATCCGCCCCTAAGCAAGGGCTAAGTTGGAGGCAAAAATCCTCTTGGGGATTTTTGCTTCCAACTCGACTACTTTCGTATTCCATGCTGATGAGAGCAGAATAAGCTCGAAACAGCTGTCCATGGATCGAAATGGTCGAGTTGGCGGTGTATTGCATTGCATAAGTAATGGAGGTTGAAGATAAAATTTTAAGAACAGTTCTGGAAACAAGAGATTAAAGGAAATAGCAAAACAAAAATTTTCAAATGTAATCTTTTTTTTTCCTATTATTAAGTTACACAATAATGACCATAATCAAAATGACGTAACAAATATTTACTTTAGTGACATAGTTTTCATCCATTTGTAACCATTCACAACTTGTATTGCACAGAATCGAAGCAATCATAGCTTTACTGATGAACTGCGGTGCCATTTGAGTCTTATAAACTTTTACCGACTAATGGATGGCATATGCCTTGATGACTTCACTTCCGTTCCGCAAGACATTAAATGTCGCACGCAAACGAAAATGGGCGCCAATTTTTGCCGCCAATTGCGCAAAAGCGGTGAAAGGGCGCCGCCGATTAGAGAAGCCAGCAGGAAATGGTTCATTTGGTGGTAGAAACAATGGAAGCCTTTATTCTAACGAGTGGCGATTTTTAGATGATGATTGTTGCAGACATGCGCGATTAAAATTTGCTGTGTTGTTGTAGTTTGTCTTCTGTCCAACGCCCTATTAACCGTTAACTACGCAATATTTTAAATTTTGATGAAAAAATTGTATCAGCTAGTTCTCAAGTAATAATAAAGAGGAGAAATATTTTTTTTTAAAATAAGCAGTTTTAAAATGATTTTCAATCATTTTTTTGTTTGCGACAATGTAAAAGTAAACTCAAATTTCTTAAAAACTTTTTCCCATAGAAAATTAAATTTACTTTTAAATGAACGTAAAATGTTTAAATTTATTACCTGGTAATTTATTTCGTCAATAAACAAGAGGAAGTATAAACTAGAATGGATTTTTTTTATAGCAAAGACACAGTTCTTGAGGCATCAAATGTTTTTATAATTATTGGGATTTCTGGGGAAAATGTGCTGTCAACTAGTGACGAAATTAGCATGTATTTCGCTGCAGTAATCTTTTTTTTCCTCAGATAAGTGATTTGTAGGTAGTTAAAAACAAAATTGAGTCTTTTAAATTAAAATCTATCATATGTTGCAGAAATGCAACAGTGGGAAGTTAAGGGTTAAATTCTGAAGTTAGGGGAAGCCCAGTCTCATTTCAAGGACTCCCCCCCCCCCCTCTCCCTCTTTTTTTTTTGTTATGGGATGGAGGATCGGGGAGGGGGTAGGTTGGGCATTTCATTACTTGACACACATTTAAACAGGTCCGTCATTTCGATTTTTTTTCGGGGCGGGGGGGGGGGGGTAAAGGATGTGTACT
The DNA here is from genome assembly GCA_038373865.1 of Uloborus plumipes. NCBI lineage: Eukaryota > Metazoa > Arthropoda > Arachnida > Araneae > Uloboridae > Uloborus > Uloborus plumipes. The sequence continues at coordinate 35,737 of JAXGGA010012198.1, read as the reverse complement.
CAATGTAAATGATGCCAATAAACGGCAATAATCACTCCCACTCACATGTAAATATATTGATTGCCCAAATTCGGGGGAGGGGCAATTGAACCCCCCTAAATGACGGACCTGGATTGAAACGAATACCGCTACTGCTACAAGCATCGTTTCTTAAAGCAGTTCAACAAATTCAGATTAAAGTCTGTCCAGTGTTAGTTTTGGACATGTGAACCATCCTTCTTTTTTATGCGCTGATGATGAGGGTTGCATGTGATACCCTCGAAACAGCTGTTTTCTAAGTTTTTAACTCATTTTGAATGTGTTTTTTTTTTACATTTTCACAAGTTGTCTCATTTTACTCATTTCACATTACAAAGTTTTCGACTGCTTTTTACAAAAAGAAAAAAAAAAGGAAAAAAAAACGATTATTCAAGGGAGGTGGGGATTTAATGTGCTTCATAACTCCAAGTTCCATCGTTATTTCTCTTTTGGGATTATGGTATATCGTTTTAGATATTAGAGCATTTCACGGTATTTGTGACATAGGGGTGGGTGTCCGTAACAAAACTTTTTAAAAGTTTAAATTTTTTATATATATTGAAAAAGTACATTCTAAAGTGTATGAATATTGTATTATTTTCATAGTTCACTTTATATTATGTTTGTAATTGCACTCAGAACATCGAAAATGCAATTTTCACAGTTACAGACTCTACATTGAATTTTTCTTTAAAAACTAAACTTTGATTCCAATTATTGTGACGGACTCGACAATCATCATTTTCACAATCCATAATTTTTTATAGAACGCACTGTTTGATTGAAATTGTTAGCTATATTAGAGGTGAGCCTTTACTTTATCCGTGTCAAGTACCAGTTTTGGCTTAAAAATCGGCCAGCCAGATTTAAAGAAAAATTTAATGTAGAGTCCGTAACAGTGAAAATTGCATTTTCAATGTTCTGAGTGCAATTACAAACATAATTTAAAGTGAACTATGAAAACATATGAAACGTTTACTTTTCAACAGCACGTAAGTGCAATTTCCGTTGGTACCAACAAATTTTATTTAATTAGGGCCCTTAATTTATTTGTTTAAGTAGAAGTATTTAAAAAGTTATATGAATACTTAAATCGTTTAATTATGTTTATCAAATTAAACAAGTAATTTAAATTTTAATAGCCTGATTATTTGTCTATTGCATCCTATATATATTCAGGATTATAAATACTGTAGGTTGCACATATTCACCTGTTTAAAATAATTTTGTTTGAAATTAATAGTGAGGTTCTGGTAAAAATTTATTAATTAATTTTACAAGTAAATGAAATGTACTAACCACAAATAATTTTGAACATAACGTACCATAATTTAAGCCATAGCATAAATTGATCACGTAGCATAAATAGGTGACATCTCGTACCACTTGTAACGCTGAAACACGTGTCTGCAGTATCCCTGCTTATTAGTGCTAAAAAACGTTGAATTAAAAATTTGCAACTTATAATTTGCACTAAGGTAACCATTTTCTTCGTAAAATATGTAGTTTTGAAAAGAATTAAGTTGTTACGCATCTTAATAGCCTGTAAAAAGTGAAGTTTTTAATACGCTTTTATTTGTTTCACATTTTTGTTTGTTTGTATGTATGTATGTATGTAACCCTGAATAAACGATAAAATGCACGTTCCTTGTAAATATACGAGGGTTGTTTTTTTTTTCAACCTCCGTTCGGCTATAAAAAATAAACGGATTTAAATAAAAAAAAATTTTATTATCAAAAGTAAGGTACAATCCTCTACAATTCTCTACAGAATCAGCTTGACGATCGAAGCATTTGTTATATCTGTGAACAAGCTTTATAATAGCCTCCTCGTGGAATCTTGCCGCCAATCATTGGAAGTGAGTTGTGACGGTGCCTTTGGGTTCCACGCCACTTTGGAAGCCCAATGCCTTTCCAGACCCCAAGCAGGGGTCTACCCAAGCAGCGTTGACGGTCATTGCGATGCCCCTAAGCAGGGGGGCATAGCAATGCCCGTCATCATAGCGCTCGTGTAACCCAACGGTTCCTCCAGCAATTTCATGCCTTCAATGGGACATTTTTGAACACCCACCATTAAGTTCTGACCGAGCACCAAAAGTGACTAAACTGAAGTAGAGACTAGGAGACCCCTGATTGGAAGCCCGATGCCTTTCCAGACCCCAAAGTGGCGTGGAACCCAAAGACACCGTCACAACTCACTTCCAATCATTGGCGGCAATGTTCTACGAGGAGGCTATTATAAAGCTTGTTCACAGATATAACAAATGTTTCAATCGTCAAGCTGATTATGTAGAGAATTGCAGAGGATTGTACCTTACTTTTGATAATAAAACATTTTTTTATTTGAATCCGTTTATTTTTTATAGCCAAACGGAGGTTGAAAAAAAAAAAAAACAACCCTCGTAAAAGCAATATATTAAATACTATCACTAATACTAAAGGCTAAACTATATTACATGTTGATGTACTATAAGTGCATGCAATCTTTTCGGATATTGAATAGTTTTAAAATTTTTTTTTAGTTTGATTTTCTGTAAAAGCGTATTTTTTATTTTTTTTAAACTATATTTAGGATTATTTTTAGAGTAAGATGTATGAAAAAAGAGAACTACAACCACAACCAGATTTTTTTTCTGACTTAGTCATTGACTACAAGTACGCATTTAATTATTGCTGATTTATGATAATACAAAATGAAATCAGAAGTGAAAAACAAAGAAAAATACTCAACTTCTAAGAGAAACGAAAACACAAACTGCCAAAAAAAAATTCTTTAAAGAAACGTTTATTGCATAAATACTACATTCAAAGAGATTAAACATTCCACAAGAAGCACATTCATTTAGCTGCGTGGGTTTAACTGAAGTGTGCTCGTAACTGTGACCGCGGTGTGACGGCCGCGCTCTTTACGGGCACGCCAATGAAAGTTGGCGCCAATTCTGAATATTTTAACTCGAAGAGTTGAGAGATCTCTGTACTCTACAGAAGTAGGAAACAATGGCAAATGTGTAGGCTGCGCTGCACACCCACCAGCAACCCTTGACCTATAAGAGCTGCATAAATCTTTTATTCTTAAACCTTTATTGAATGTGTGTAAATGAAAACAATGATTGTTTAACCCTTGTGCACCGCAAAAATAAGTTGTTGTTTTTCAACAATTAATGCTAAAATTGAGGTTTCTGTTTAAAACTGTAAAAGCCCAGTAATAAACTGTAAAACTAGCTATTTTACAGTTTATTACAGGGTCATTCCATAGTGACTTAACGTAACATTCAGAGCTGATTTTGTAACGGTTTTTACTTGTAACTTAAAGAATAAAAAATATTTTTAGTTATGCTGGTGGATTTACAATGTACATGGTATCTATGTATCATTTCTGCTAAGAATTTGAAACAAAATTACTGACAGTAGATATATTTTCAACCAAAATAGCAGCGTGACTAACGTAACATTTTTGCAACCCTAAAAATGAATGCTCATGTTGTGAGGCAAAAATGTCTCAAAGTTAAGCAAGTGTTAAAAATTAAGTGATATATTGGAAAAATGTGTTAAGTTGTCTTTTAAAAACATAAAACACATTTATTAAATTTTAATTTTTTTTTTTAGTCTTAAGTGTCACTTTTACTCAAGATGGAGTGTGCCTAACGTAACGTGACTAGCGTAAATATCGAATAACAAGCAGTAAACACACTACAAACTATTTATTATGGCTAATCTCAGTGATAATTACAATACTTTTTCAATTTTTTAAACTTCTTATGCTGTATGATTTTTATTTATTTATTTTTTTTAATACTTTTTTCACTTCGGTATTTTTTTTTGTTCGGCTGAGATTGACATTTCTATGGAAAGACCTTAGAATAAAAGTAGCAATTTTACAGTTTATTACTGTAAAATTAACAATTTTACTGTTTTTATTACCATAAGATTAGCTGAATTATACTGTAAAAACAGCAGTTTAATACTGGCTGCAGAGGTTTCAGTTTAAAAATGTAAATTGCAGAGTAATAAACTGCAAATTAGCAATTTTACAATTTACTACTGTAAAATTAGTAGTTTCCCAGTTTTTTTTGCTGTAAAATTGACTGTGTTATACTGTAAAAACAACATTCATTTTTACAGTGTGGGTCCCTCCCATTTTGGTTACACTCAAGACACTTGAGGTCTTAAATGATCCTAAAGTTTCCTTTAATTAATTTATTTTGATTATTGAATGTTACATTCATTTTTTAAGTTCACATTAAGTTCATATCGATAAAAAAATAAAAAATTAAAGACGCAATCAAAGCCAAATTTAGCTCGTGCATTAAAAATACTAATTTTAGAGCAAAGCTTACAATAACTGGAGATTTATTTAGAGCTAGCGGTACCCGCACGGCTTTGCCCGTGGTATAAAATTAAAAATTCATTTGTAAAAAATTGATATAGCAGAAAAAATACTCTATTTTAGTTATTCAACTATAATTCTTTTAAAGAATGATATAAAAATTTGGCATGGACCCCACACTACTTCCTTTTACGTGTAAATTTCTTAGTAGATGCCTTAAGTGCTAAAATAGTGCTTGGAGTGAGCAAGATAACAATTCAAACATTTACATCCCTAGTTTGCCACAAAACAATGCAAAAAAAAATGTTTTTCAATGATTAATCTCCTAAATATCGCCGATTTTAACATCATTCAGTGGATTTTTCGCAAAATATCGCCAATAGCACCAAATTGAACCCAAATAAAAAAAATAAATTTTTTCGCCAAATTTGCCGCCAACTTGGCGATATGTCGCCAAATTGGCGTCAAACACTTGGCGACTAAAAGCTTGGCGATATTTCGCCAAGTGCTCGCGCCAATTCATATCACTTTTGTCTGCATTGAAATTAACACTGATTTACCCCATAAAAGGGGTAAAAACCCCCTTGGGGAAATTCGAATGCAACCCCAAGGGGAGGTGCACAAAAATAAGCCAAAAGAGAAAATAAGAACAATTTTGCTGCTCACAGAAATCTTACCAAAGTTTAAAAGAAGAAGAAAGTTTTCTTTCCTAACTTCAAAAACAAAATAATAGAAATTTCGTGCATTATTCTTCACCATGATAATAAAAACAATAAACATCGACAAACATCAACCAGCAAATGATAAATTAAAAGCCAAACTCGTTCACTCAAGCCATTTACTGCAATTTATATTGAAATAAAAAAAAGGAAATAAAATATGTTTTGCCAGACGATAAATTTAGAATGGTTTACTATCATGTTGTTTCTTTTTTGACCTCATTTAGTTAAACAATGTTTCCCTCTTCTACACAACTCGTCAGATCGCCAAAATATCTCTAAACTCACAAAAATGGTACGCGTCAGTTTCTTCCTTCTCTACCTTTTTTAAAGAAAGGACTCGATTTCTCATTTGATTGACAGGTGCCATCTTATCACGATTTTATTATATTTCATTTGACTAATTTTAATAAGGCTTGGAGTTTGGATTGCTACAAAAACAAATACATTTTTAAAATTATTAATGGAAAAAGAACGAAACAAATAAACGAAATAAAAACGTAACCATGGTAACAACATTAAAAGTTGATTTCCGTTGATAAAATAATTCATTTCATTAACCATTTTAGAATCGTTTGGCTTGCTTTACTGAAGATAAGCCTTGAATTCCGGGATTCTAAAAACAATTGTTACAGCTCTCCTGATGATCGTGGAAACTTCGAAAAAACTTCATTTTGTGCAGAAAATTTCAAGCTTTCGAATGACATAAGACTTGAAAATGTGTATGAAATATTTCTTCCCTATTTTATCGAATTTCTGCTAAGAATTCGAATAGAAAAAGAACGAAATGGAATTTTCGAAAAATCGCTTCGAGGTGCAAAACTACATGCTACAAACTAATTTTGTGTCAAGTGGCATGAAAATCGACCGAACGGTTTGGGCGCTACGCGCGTAACAGACAGACAGACAGAAGGACAGAAAGAAAGACAAACCTTCAGCTTTATTATTAGTAGAGACTGTTACAAACCTGTAAACAAATGATTTTTGCATGTGAATTTAAATACTTGTGATATTTTTCGCGACATTTTCTATTCAGTTCTCTTGGGGAAAAAAGTTGTAACGTCCTCTTTATTGGCATTCTGGGACATTGACCCCCAACTGGTCTTGTGTGTAAAAAATGCAATTCGGGAAAAATAAAAACAAAATAATAGCATTATTGTGCATAAAAAACTAAAGAAATTAAAGTCACAAAATGATATCAAAAACAAATGGTTGATTAACAAGATAAACAGAAATTGCAAAGAGGGTTAAGTTTTTGTTCAGGCGTAGAGGATAACCTGCTACAGGGTCATTCCATAGAAATGTCAACCTCAGCCGAAGAAAAAAAAATACCGAAGTGAAAAAAGTTTCAAAAAATAAATAAATAAATAAATAAAAATAATACAAAATAAGAAGTTAACAAAAATTGAAAAAGTGTTGCAATTATCACTGAGATTAGCCATAATAAATAGTTTGTAGTGTTTTTACTGCTAGTTTTTCAATGGTTACGTTAGTCATGTTATGTTAGTCACACTCCATCTTGAGTTAAAGTGACACTGAAGACTAAAAAAAAATTAAGATTTAATAAATGTGTTTTATGTTTTTAAATGCCAACTTTACACATTTTTCAAATATATCATTCAATTTTTAGCACTTGCTTAACTTTGAGAAATTTTCGCCTCACAACATGAGCATTCATTTTCAGGGTTGCAAAAATGTTGCGTTAGTCACGCTGCTATTTTGGTTGAAAAAATATCTACTGTCAGTCAAGTTGTTTTAAATTCTTATCAGAAATGATACATAGATACCATGTACATTGTAAATCCACGAGAATAACTAAAAAATATTTTTTATCCTGTAAGTTACAAGTAAAAACAGTTACAAAATCAGCTCCGAATGTTACGTTAGTCACTATGGAATGACCCTACACTAATACCAAAATTTTCGTCTTTATAATAAGACAAACATGTGACGACATCTATCAAACAGAAAATTCGAGCTTATTTTATTATTTTATTTCATTAGCCTACTGCAAGCAGAGAGTTTAAAAAAACGTTCATCCGGGATAATAAACAAAAAAAAAAAAAAAAAACATAAAGCAAATGAAATATTGATAATAAAAAAAAATGTTACTAGAAATAATAATCTTTTATCATTTCAAATCAGATCGTATTACATAGAAAGAAATACTTGAAGTATGATAAATAAAATCTGTAGTAGCAACAACTCATCGGATTTTGCTCGTCCGATCATCAAACTCCTCGTAAACTGATCCCGTAACGCACGATGACATCGTGCCGATCAGTATCAGAGTACGGTTTTCGATGAGCTATACTTTTCATCGGAAAGCGATATCCTTCCGATCAACTTTCAACAAAATTGATCCTAAATTCATCGGCACGGGACTGCAATGCTCATAAATTGCTCCAAATCTCATCGTATTTCGAGCAAAACTCATCGGATTTTGTTGCTCGGATTCTGTTGGGCTGATGAGACATATTGGAGCCATTCCCGATGAGAACTCATCGGAATCCGATCATCGGCCGATGAGAATTTCATCGGGTTTTGATGAATGGCCGATCATCGGCCGATAAGATTATGCTGCTAGGGACATTTTTGGGTAGCTGAAACGTAATATTTCGTTTTTTTATTGACGCGAATAAATATACGAATTTAGTAATTGGGAAAGTAAACATTAAGTTTTTTTCAAATGTACTAGCGTTGAGCATAAACAAAATATTTTTGTACGTAAGAAATTCAATATTACGTATATTTATTCAAACACAAAACTTTCATTAAAGACCCCGTCCCTGCTTCCAGTGTTGCATAGAATATTGTAAAAGATTTCGCCGAGTTGTTGGTTTAAATTACAAACGATATAAATATATTTCTCTGCATCGCTGGAAGTAACGGGGAAAAAACAACATATGTTTTATCCCGAAAAATCATTTCAACAGAATGTACCATCTTTTGCTGAATAGCGTTTTTGTCGTAACTTTAAAGTGGTCGGCCCGGCGACAAACGCATTTACGTGCTCTTATATATTTCGGAAATTTAATATTCGCATTCAATCCTATTTTCTATTCCACTCCCCCTCCCCCCTTCCTCCCCCCACCATATGATCTCCTCTTATACCTATTCGCGCTCTACGCTTATGCATTTTCCCCCTTTTATATATATAGAAAAAAAAAAGGAATGGAAAGAAATGAGAAAAAAAACTTGAAGAAGCACATAGAACTGTGAAAGATCCCCAAAGTTTGAATAATTTATAAAGAACCAAGCCATCAGCACATTGAGAAACGTATGGGGCAGAAGCAGATGTTGCGATCTGGAGCCATTTTCTTTCGTTAAAAAAAAAAAAAAGTACCAACCACTTTTTTCCAGCAAAAAAAGATGATTAGATTTTTTTTTTTTCCTTCCCCAGTGCGTTTTAACTCTGACGCGTATTTTTCTGAGAATGATATTTTAAGATTATTTCTCGCGATTCTGAAAAAAAAAAAAAAATGTAAATGTAATCGAAAAGTTATTTTGTGCAAGGAAGGTTCATTAGCGTTCCATCGATATCATGCGACGCATCTTAATATTTAACCCAGGCTTTCGAAATTGAGATTAAATGTAAGAATATTTTGTTAACTTCGGGAGAAAAAGAATGTCTATGGTAGTGGTTGGAAAAACTACATTTCTTTTGTAGCGAACTACAACTACAACTACTTTGTTATAAATGTAGTTAATTACAACTACAACTACTTTGTTATAAATGTAGTTAACTATAGCTACAACTACTTTGTTATAAATGTAGTTAACTACAACTACAACTACTTTTTTTAAAATGCAGCGACTGCAAACTACTTTTGAATTGTAGTCGCTACTTCGCTACTTTTTAAAAATAAGTAAACAAAAAGCATACACTGTTTGAGGATTGACTGAGAAAATTCGAAAAGTGGTTTACATTAATAAATTAACTCATTTGAATATGGAATGAAACTAGGAATTGTCTTTGATTTGTTACTTTTTTTTGCTAAAATTTGTCCTTTTTAGATTTTGTTTTACAATTTTTACGAATAGTCGCCACAAGAAAGAATTCAAAAGTTGAAAGATTGAAAGAATTCAACCTTCAATTTTTTTTTTTAATTTCTTTGACAGGGAATATTTAGGAACATGAAAATTATTATGCCAAATAAACCAATGTCATAAAATAGACGGAATGTATTTCGTCAAAATGATGTATCTAAGGGGATCAGCTCACATTTTTATAGTTCTTATTTCTCATTGCGTCCGCTGCAGTACCCGTGCAAGATTTGCACCAGTCAGAGTAAATTAAACCTTGTTCTTTCCTTCGTTCTCTTAAAAAAAAAATCATTCATTTATTTATTTTTTTAATTTAAAAGTAGTTTCCAGAAATCGCTACAAACTACTATTTTTTGTGTCGCACTACTCACTACTCTACTTTTTTTGAAAAGTAGTGCGCTACACTACAAACTACTAAAAAATGTAGCCACTACAGTAGTTTCGCTACTTGTAGCGCACTACTTCCGACCACTGATTGGGACACATCGCACTTTCAGAAGAATGGCGGACTGTAGGACTTAAGAAAGCAAAATGTTTATATTTTTCATTGGTGTTGAAAAATGAATGCAAATGTTAGGCTATGTTATGTATGTAAAAGCTCGTACAGTTTGAAAATACAAGCTATGCACACATATAATTTTAAACCCTTATTCGTCGCTATATCTCCCCCCCCCCAAAGGTAACAGAGTGTAAAGTGGTGTAAGTCACAAAATGCTGAGTTTCATATATCTGTGAATATTGGTCGTATTAATGCCGAACTTATTGCGTTCGAACTGTTTTTTATGCTCTTGATTTCCTTAAATATATGAAGCAAAACCTAGAGTTTTAAAAATTGATCTGCTACAAATTTTCAAATAAATTATGTTGCACTTATGTTTAGCGCGCTACTTCCAACCACTGGTCTAAGGCTACTTTTAGTATTTTAAATCTGTAAAAGCAGAATTTTTACTTTAACCGCATTAAAAAGAACTGACACTTTGATATTGTACTTCTCTGTCATAATTTCCGTCATTTTAGTTTCGCTTTTAACGTGTTGAAAAATAATGGTAACTAGCTGCGTGGCCCGGCGTTGTACTGGCTACCTCTGAACGAAAAATTAACAAAGCTTGAACAAAAAAGGAAAATACTGCGTACGTGGCCCGCTTTCATGTTTGATTCAGTTAAGCCTTCATTCAAAATTATCATCATTATTATTATTACTGTTTCATATCAACCACGTTTTATTGCTGAATCTCATGTTTAATTATTTAGGACAAATCGCTTTAAATTTGAGATTTTACTAAATTTCTTCAGAATCCCTTTAGCAAACCCTATATAAATTGAAACTAATGAAGCCTGAAAAGTGACAAATCTATCGGTACCTGGTTCGACTTTCAATTCATTGGCGTTCGGGAGAAGAAAGCAGGACATAGACAGATAGAAATATACTCAATTAATATAAGTAGATTATTAAGTTAGAACGCCTCCGCTTTTTAATTGTTACCACAAATAATGACAGAGATAATAGTAATTATAAAGTTAGTTTCGTTAATAAATTTAACTTATTTCAATTTGAATCTAAACAAGCGTTCTAGATTTTGGACTTTTTAAACTTATTAATTATGGTAGTTTTTTGTAACTCAAATAATCAGTTGAAAAGCGGTTTTAAAAGGGTCTTTCTTTTTCCTTTTTTTTTAATCACTTTACTTGCTCAAAATGTCATTTAAATTCGAGCATACAGAATTTCAAAATTTAAAGGAAATTAATGGCATACATTTTCTCATTAAGCCCAATACGAATATTGAAACGAAAGTCAATACTTACATTCTTCTCTTTTTTTTTTTGTAAATAAGGATAGGTAACCAGCTAAATATGTTTCAAAATTAAAAAAAAAAAAAGTTCTACCTTAAAAATATTTCAAAATAAAAAACTTTAAATTCTAAAATATAAAAATGTTTTTTTTTTTAATTAAAAATATGAGATAAGAAATGGGTGGGTATAAAGCTTTATACCAATAGCTTTTACTATACCACCTGTACTTTTTTATGTCAAATTTTTTATTTAAATTTTCTTCTCTGCTTTTTATGATTAACCTAAATCTTACGATATTAAATATAATTTTTGAGTGTTGTTATTAAGAAATCTTTTATTTATTTTATTTTACACTTTTTTAATGCTAACAAAGTACATAGAAATAGTCTTTAGAATCGAAAAACAGTTTTTTATATTTTATTCCTTTTAATGTCACATTGTTATTATTTAAATAAAACTTTATATGTAATATATTTTTCTACCTTATTTATATTATATATATATATATATATATATATATATATATATATATATATATATATATATATATATATATATATATATATATATATATATATATATAAATGAATGTATGTTTTTTTGATTGTATGTATGTTTGTTCCGAATACAAGTCCAGTTTTCGTCGGATTTTCACCAAACTTGGCACAGAGGTTCATTGATGCACTAGAATTCACATAGATTTTGAAATTTTAAAAAAATCCAAAAAGCTCAAAGTTCAAATTTCTTTCTCAAAATTGCTATTTTCTTTCGATTTTGAATAGATAGAGTAATAGAGATAAGCCTTTAAGAATACAAATTGATAAGTTTAACACATTTAAATATGATTATTCTCAAACAAAGATTATGATAACCAATGAATTTTCCATTTAAGGCTCACCTACTGTAAATCAGGGTTACTTGGACCCTAGGGGGTTACTTGAGCCCACTACAATAAAATGATAAAATCTAGGTTTGGTACCTACTAGTTGAAGACTTGCACGTAGTTCCTCGTTTCTCCAATAGGTAGAAGCCCTCTGCAGTCTCTAACGCTAGTACCAAACCCAGATTTTATCATTTTACTGTGGGCTCAAGTAGCCCTGTTGTGGGTCCAAGTAACCATGATTTACGGTATTTCATTTTAGCATGAAATAAATAAAAAAACAAAGATTTTTAGAGCTATGTTGTATTAATAAGTACCCGGGCAACGCCGGGTAATAGGCTAGTATTCAATATAAAGTAATTTCTAAATAGAAACTACCTAGTTACATGGTAGTACATAATATAGATAAACATAGATAAAAATACGAAATAACGTGTAAAAGCACAAATTAAAAATTATAAGCTTAAAAGGCAAATATGTTTCGGAGGCAACAGCCTCCTTCTTCAATAACTGGCAAGTAAATAGAATGAGACAAGGTCTGTGAGAGTTTAAATGCGAAAAAAGAAAGAAGATGAACCAATCAGATCTCAGCATGTGCTGAGGCAAAATTTGACGTATCAGAATATGTAAATTTGAACCCCTCGATTAAAATATTCGTAATATTTCGTTCCACATTGCATTACATTAAAACACTTCGTTCATAAAGCGATTACATTGTGAGATCGTTAATTTCAGAAAAACAAAATCTTTGACAAAGGAATAGCCAATTCATTACCCGCTCAAATAAAAACAATTTAAATGTAGTAACCCAAGAAGCCTGCTTTAACACTAAGGCCTTTGTGTCGGAATATTAAAAGAGCATTGTTTGTGACGACCCTGTTCAGCATCGATATTGATCGAGGGCTAATATCGATTGACAAAGTTTCCCAGATGTATCCCTCCTCACCGTGGTATCAGGCTATATTTAGAACCCTTTCATTGTCGGAGTTAAATTATAGCAGACGATCTTTTAAAACTGAATGGCAATTCGATCTCGGAGCGAATCAGGAAGTGGAAGTTGAAGTTGCCAGAGTTGCGATGCAGACGAGCGCAATTAATTTTTGAAGTTTAAATGTATCTTTTCCGGGAGGGGGGTGATATAAAGACACTGGAAATAGTGATGCAACGGATATCAGGTTGGCCGGATAATGGATGTCGGATATCCGGTCAGAATTTCAGTCAGATGTCTGTCTTCCTTATTAGTATTACTGTTATAAAATTACTTTTGAAGATTAATCAGCTGTTTTTTTTTCTCAAATTATGTCATGAATGAAATTGGATCATGAATTAATACTATCCATAAGTTAATAATATACACTGGCGGAAAAAAAAAATCCCAACACCAAGAAAGACTTGTATTAGATAAACGAAATTTGGTACGCTTGTTTATACAACTGAAAGATGACTTCGATTGAAATTTCGTGTTCCGCGCATAAGTGTGGCGCAGCTGGCGTCACTCAGAACATGCAAATAAGGCTTGTTTCAAAATCGTGTCGTGAAGCTCATGTGTATTATTTTTCCGTGAAATTGGACGAATTGCGTTCATGTTAGCCAGGAATACCTTTTAAGAAGACGAAGAAGCCATTAGCAACAGCTCACCAAATTTAAACGAGGTCGTACGATTTGGCTACGAGAAGGTGGATTTCATTTCTCGATATTGCAGAAAGACTTGGGTGGGAATGTTTCCACCATGCATGATTATTGGAAGCTATGGGCAAGGGATGGTACTACCTCAAGAAGATCGAGTTCCGAGCTGCCACGTGGCACGACTGAGAAGGAAGATCGCCGAATCTTGCGTACGGCTGTGGCGCATCGTACTGCATCTGAGACTGACATTCGAGCTGCAGTTGGTACCGTCGTGACCCAAGGAACGGTAAGAAACTGTTTACTTCAAGGACAGCTTCGAGCCAGGCAGCCTGTAGCCGGTATTCCATTGACTGCAAACCATTGCCTTTTTCGACGGCAGTGGTGCCACGACAGAGCTCACTGGAAGTCGGAGTGGAGATCTGTTGTAATTTTTGATGAAAACAGATTCTGAATTAGTGCCAGTGGTGGCTGTATATTGGTCAGAAGGTGGCCAGGGGACCGCCTGCATTCAAACGGTCTACGGCCTAGACACCCGGGACTCACGCCTGGAGTTATGGTCTCTGGAACAATTTCCTACAACAGCAGGGGCATTCTTGTGGTTATCCCAAACTCACTGACTGAAAATTTGTCGTCAGTCTGTTAATTTAACCAGTAGTACAGCCCTTCGTAAGTAGCATTCAAGGGGGCGTTTTCCAACCGGATAACGCTCGCCCTCACATCGCTGCTGTAACGCAATGTGCTCTACAGAGTGCTGACATGTTACCATGACCTGCAAAATCACCAGGTCTGTCTCCAATTGATAACGTATGGGATATCATGGAATGGCACCTCGAGCATCATCCACAGTCAGCAATGACGGTCCTAGTATTGATACAGTAAGTGCAACAAGCAGGGAACTCCATACCACAAAGTGACATTCGGCACCTGTATGACATAATGCATGCACGCTTGCAGGCTTATCTTCAAAATTCTGGAGGTTACACCCTCTATTAAATTAACATAATTTCACATTTGCACAGCATTTTCTTGAGCTTAAATTAGCCAGTGATCTTGTGCATTTAATCAATTAAACATGTTAACTAGACAATTGCATTACCCAAATTTCATTACTCTACGGCAACTTTTTCTTGGTGTTGGGATTTTTTTTTCCGCCAGTGTACTTGACAAATGCACTAATGATATAAGGTTGGGGTTGGATAGATACTGGATGATGGATATCCAGTTAGGACTTTGATCGAATGTCAGTATGTCAGAATGTCACTCTTCTTTCTTTAATTTGTAAAGAAGACTATGTAGGGTCATTCCAATGTCAACCTCGGCCGAAGAAAAAAAAATACCAAAGTGAAAAAAGTATCAAAAAATAAATAAATAAATAAAAATCATACAACATAAGAAGTTAAAAAACATTGAAAAAGTATTGTAATTATCATTGAGATTAGCCATAATAAATAGCTTGTAGTGTGTTTACTGCTTGTTATTCGATGGTTACGTTAGTCACAGTCTATCTTGAGTAAAAGTGACACTTAAGACTAAAAAAAATAAATAAGATTTAATAAATGTGTTTTATGTTTTTAAAAGCCAACTTTACACATTTTTCAAATATATCATTCAATTTTTAACACTTGCTTAACTTTGAGAAATGTTTGCCTCACAACATGAGCATTCATTTTCAAGGTTGCAAAAATGTTACGTTAGTCACGCTGCTATTTTGGTTGAAAAAATATCTACTGTCAGTAATTTTGTTTTAAATTCTTAGCAGAAGTGATACATAGACACCATGTACATTGTAAATCCACCAGCATAACTAAAAAATATTTTTTACCTTTTAAGTTACAAGTAAAAACAGTTACAAAATCAGCTCTGAATGTTACGTTAGTCACTATGGTATAACTCTGTATCTTTTTCTTTTTTTTTTTGTAATTCATTTAATTTTAAAATTATATCGGGCATATTATTCTATTTTAAAGTGAATAATATCATATATTTGTATCAGGTTGGTCGGTTGTCCACTCAGAACATCAGGCCAAATGTCAGTATGTTTCTTTTCTCTTCTTTTATTTATTCATTTTTTTAAGAGTAATTATTTCCTTTACTTGTTTGGTTATTGTTGTACTTTATTTTAGTTTTAAATGAAGAAGAATAACAAAGTTGCAATGTTGTCTTTATATTTTCCGAATAATCAACATTTTCTGAACAAGGAATATTTTTGGAGGTCAGAGTGACCTCGCGTAATTTCCTATCAAGGCGACCATGAGAAGGGGAGGCGTGCAATTTCTTATTTTCGCCTCGGGTGCTGGAGCATCGAAGTACATTACTGACCCTATGGCACTGATTTGATATCATTCATTTAATTTTAATCAGCACAGCAAAACTTCGATTTTCTGAAATTCTTTTAACCGAAAGCTGAAAAACCGAAATCAGTTCTAATCAGTTTTACTTTTTGGAAAGTAAACGACTTTAAACTCACCGCAGACAACTATTCTATTGCAAAATACGAATTATTTCAGCTTCTTCTTCATCACAAACCCATCAATAAATTTCTTGAATATTGCACATAATTATAATTTTTTAAATGCTGATAAATTCAAAAGTGCTCGAAGGTGAAAGAAAAATTCTGCTGTCTAAATTAATTATATCTTTATTGCGTATTTCTACTCGAAATCAAAAAATAAAAGATAATATTAACTGAATCATTCATAGCACATATTAAAGTTTACAATAATTTTATTTATTCTTTGAAATTGCGTTAATATGCAAATTTGTGTATTGAAACATTGTATCTTTTACTTTTCATTTTTTCAAGAAGGCATTCATTTGATTCTTACTTTAATATTATTTTAATTTTCACTTTTAAATAGTTTAGCTAATTAGGTAGCTAATAACATTAGCATAATACAGTCAACTCCCGATTGTCCGCAGAATACGATGGCAATGTAACCGCAGATAAGCGAATACCACGGATAATCGAACAACAGGGGAAAAGATATTAATGTATGCAATAGAAAAAAAATCAATAACACAACACACACATTTAAATTATAGTTAAAAATGAAAACATTGAGAGTAAAAAATGTCTTTAAAGGCACAAAACGACCAATAAAGCAACTTCATTTTATTTATTTATTTAATTATTTATTTATTATTATTTTATTTATTTATTAATTTCTGTGCATTCAATAAATCATCACCGTAAAAAAATAAAGTGTGAAAGACCCATGGATAATCTGAACCGCCGACTATCGGGAGTTTACTGTAGTTAATATGAAAATAAAAACTTTCCAGATGAGATTTAAAACTTTTTTCGTGGCTATTTTTTAAATGGTGGAGATATCCCTTTCTAGCACCGAGACCTCCAACCGCGGATCGAACTACAGTATCCAACTCTAAAAAGAAAACACAAATTCATTTCCAGAAACTCTCTTCAATAACGCGAAAGTAAATCTCTCCCCCCGAAAGCTGTTAAATCCATTTCTAAACTTAAGGAATGTAGGTGAATCATAAGGGCCCAAAACAACAACAAAACGCCAAGAAGAGAATCGTCTCCCCAAATCAACGAGCCGTCCCTGACTGGAAATGGATGTTCTGCCATCACACTTGGATAGTCCGAAGCCCGAGAATTCGAAATAACGAATGAAGGGGGTGGGCGCGGGGCCGATGGGAATGGATTGCCGGAGAAGAGAACTGGCCTCGTCTGCTGCCATTCTTCAAAATGAGTCGATATTTTATCCGGTATTTGGATGTCTTTGTCTCTTTCCCTCCTCTGGCTACGCCGGCTCGGGAAACAAAATTTCACAATCGGAGATTTTATTTCGGGGTTGACAAGAGAACAGGACTCGAAAAGATCATAACAGAGTGGATGCCAGTAAATTAATCGGTGGTTAACTGAATCAGCCGCTTTAATGAATCAGATCATCGAATCATACAATCTCTAGCTTCATTGAACTAGTTGCTTTATTGAATCAGATCATCGAATCATACAATCTCTAGCTCTATTGAACTAGTTGCTTTAATGAATCAGATCATCGAATCATTCAATCTCTAGCTTTATTGAACTAGTTGCTTTAATGAATCAGATCATCGAATCATACAATCTCTAGCTTCCTTGAACTAGTTGCTTTATTGAATCAGATCATCGAATCATACAATCTCTAGCTTTATTGAACTAGTTGCTTTATTGAATCAGATCATCGAATCATACAATTTCTAGCTTTATTGAACTAGTTGCTTTATTGAATCAGATCATCGAATCGTACAATCTCTAGCTTCATTGAACTAGTTGCTTTAATGAATCAGATCATTGAATCATACAATCTCTAGCTTCATTGAACTAGTTGCTTTAATGAATCAGATCATAGAATCATACAATCTCTAGCTTTATTGAACTAGTTGCTTTATTGAATCAGATCATCGAATCATACAATCTCTAGCTCTAATGCACTAGTTGCTTTAATGAATCAGATCATCGAATCATACAATCTCTAGCTCTATTGAACTAGTTGCTTTAATGAATCAGATCATAGAATCATACAATCTCTAGCTTCATTGAACTAGTTGCTTTATTGAATCAGATCATCGAATCATACAATCTCCAGCTCTATTGAACTAGTTGCTTTATTCAATCAGATCATCGAATCATACAATCCCTAGCTCTTTTGAACTAGTTGCTTTATTGAATCAGATCATCGAATCATACAATCTCTAGCTTTTGTGAACTAGTTGCTTTATTCAATCAGCCAGTTTTTAAAAATCAAAATTTGATTCATTTAAGCGGCGGCCGCTGTATTTTCGAAAATATCCGATATTTTGGTGTATATATATATATATATATATATATATATATATATATATATATATATATATATATATATATATATATATATATATATTGGATATTTTGATGTCTATCCGATGTTTTCAATCAATGTAAACTAAAGTCTTTAAATAGTAAATGCGTCCTCAAAATCAGTGTTGTTTATTTTCTTACTCTTACAACATTTTTGTAATATATAGACCTCAAGTTAATTTTTAATACTTAATTAGGCAGTTTTAACCTGTATTAAAATAGATACATTGCTAATAATTTTACGAGTATAAAATAAACAAGAAATTCTGTCAAGAATAGGGATGCACCGATTAATCGGCCATAATCGGCCTTTTTTGCCGATTATTAATAATCGGCAAAATTGGGCCGATTAACCGGCTAAAAAAATATTTTTTAAATATTATTCTTTAAAGTGCACCTTCACTAAGAAACTATGTGCTTGATTTTATTGACAGTACAGTCGACGCTCGATATAACGACCATCTCCGTCCCACAGAAAACGGCCTTTATAACGAGTGGTCGCTGTAAGAGGTAGAACATAGAGTACATTGTGATACAGTTGGGGTTTTCTCACCGGTCGTTATATTAGGATGGTCTTTGTAACGAGTGGTCGTTATAACGAGTGTCGACTGTAATAATAATCCTCATAGTTGATATTAAGTTTTTAATAAATTTATTCTCCTGCTTTGAATAAATGATACACATAGACAATGTTTCAACATTTTGCATGTGTGATAGTTTTCTCCTTAGTACTGTAATAAGTAACCTCCACTTTTCAAAGAATAAAAGTCTTGAATTAAATTGCTACTGATAATTAAAATTGAAAATTAAAGTACTCCTAAATTGTGGAGTGCTCACTACAGACCCCCCCCCCCTTTTTTTTAAATTTTTATGTCCAATTAATATAACTAACAATGTATTAATGTAATATTATTGACAATAATATGAAAATCGGTTCTAAGAAATTTAATAAAATCCTGAAATTATTTTGTGAAAATTAGGAAAATGGAAAAAAAAATCTTCTCAGAAATAAATTACTTACCATTTCTAAACTCGGAATTGCACAAGAGAGAAAAAACAGTGATTGTGAAATCGTAGTATTAAAGACAATCATTCATACCATTAATCTGCTCAGCCGATTAATCGGCCGATTTTCAACAACCGATTAATCGGTAATCGGCCAATTTGCTTCTCGGTGCATCCCTAGTCAAGAACTAAACGAGCCTACTTTCCCGTACATCGACATCGGCATTCTAGCATCTGATCAATATTCTCTTGATTATCTGAGACTGAAAATTATGTCAAACATACCTTTTTAGCACTTAGAGCTGATTTCTAAACGAAAAATGTACCCCTCTCATCAGATGAAATAGTCACGTAAAAAGTAAATAAACGGATAAATAAAGTTTTGTCGCACCTTTAAAGAATGTAACTGTTCTTCCATAGAAAAATTCCTCAGTCGTTTTCAAAAAAAAGTAAATAAAAGTACAAAGAACATCAAAACACATTTTATCAAAGAAAGAAAGAAAGAAAGAAAAAAACTCGTTCGTTAATAAAATATCTCGAATTTCATTTTTAATCCGTTGCCAGTTGTTAAATATAAATAAAGAATAAAATGCTCTCGTGAATGAAACATTTTTGTTATAAAAAAAATTCGTCTGCAAAAAAATAAATAAATAAATAAATAAATAAATAAAATAAAATAAAAATAAATAAATAAAATAAAACAAATAAATAAACAAAAGATCGTCTGCACAGTCAGTCATTTTTTTCTGAGCCTGCATTTCCGCCATGTTTGTGGAATCGGAGTTGGAATCAGTCCTCATAGAAGATTTTTCAGAAGAGTACTTTACATACATTATTTATCAAAACTATTTTCATACAAAGTTAGTTTGAAGGAAATCCGCCTGTAAGTTCAGGATCAACATTCAACTTAAAAATTTCCCCGTACGCACTAATGTTAAGTTTTTTTTTTTTTTTTTCTGAACGGTTCAACATTGAACGTTAAATGATTCAAATCAAAACACAAAATATGGGAATGAGCCTCTCCGAGATCTTTCGAAAAAAAAAGTTTATTTAATTCGGACGGTTATTTAAAAGTTATTAGGTGGGCAAAGGTTACTTGAACGGCTCAATGTTGAACAAAAAAAATGTTCAAATTGAAAATGAAATACGGTAATGAAGTATCCTTGCCAAGATCCTTCGAACAAAAAGAAAAGTTCGTTTAAATCGGACTGTTCACTCAAAAATTATTAGGGATGACAGCTTGTTTAAACGGTTCAATGTTGAACGAAAAATTGTTCAAATCGGAAATGTAAATACGGGAATGAAGTATCCTTGATAAGATCTTTCGAACAAAAAAAAGTTTATTCAAATCGGACTGTTCACTAAAAAGTTAGTATCGCGGGGCAGGTTATTTGAACGGTTCAAAGTTGAACCAAAAATTGTTCAAATCGAAAAATCAAATATGGGAATGAGCTGTACTCGGCGAGATCTTTCCAATAAAAAAAAGTTTGTTCAAATCGGAATGTTCATTCAAAAGTTATTAGGGGGGGACAGACCGACCGACAGACCGACTCTAGCCAACAGCGCCACTGCGTCTTAGTTTTAGGATGCGAATCATTGAAGTAATGTGTAGTTTAAAAAAACAGTTTTTTTTTTGTTTAAAAAAAAGACATTGTTTCTATTTTTCGTGAATATTCGACACAACAAGCTTTAAAATGAGAGGTAAATCGGGAAATTTGATAAAGAAATAATGAAGCTCTCGGTGGTAACAGAAAACATTCTTGAGAAATAATATACAAGATTGTTCGAATAATTAATGGAGAATAGTAAAAGCTACAAATGGTAGACGGAAATAATAAAATGAACAAAATGTAAAAGTATCCGATATGGCTTGCAATCTTGCTGAGAATAACCCATTCCCTTTATTATCGTACATTGCAACCTCAATTTTCTAAACATTGTACATTAAATGCTGCTGAAATAATATTATTTTGTTAAAGTGTCTAAGAAATTCTGGAAACTATTCTATTGTTTTAATTTAGAGTTGTGTGGGATTAATTTTATTTCCCCCTAGTGGATTACTCGAATATGAAAGATCGCAGCGTAAGAGTTAAAAGCTAAGTTTTAAATTTCCTCTTTCAAAGTCAGTCGTTTCGTTGCGAAATTAAAATGTTTGCTTCACAGAAAGTTCAGTTATTATTTCAAACTAAGAACTTAAAAGACGTCGCCATGGCAACACAATAAAGCAGTGATAAATTAAATGAATAATTTTAATTATAGTTTAAAAAGTACGCTTTTAAATTATATTTCATGAACTGATTTCCCTCTGATTTTTTCCAAACTATTGAATATCCGCTATCTCTCTAACTTTACAACTCTACTTCCATGAAAAGCAATTACGGTTTGAAATTTTCGGCTAAAAATCTTTAATGTAGTTAATTTTGCTCGGGTACCTCACAAGACACATCCGCTTTGTTCCTGGACACTTTCTAAATTTAATTGCATTGCTAGCCGTGACGGCAGTCGCCTAAACAACGACGCCCACGACGTTTTGTGCGATCCGCCTGAGCGGCGGGTTGGTGTGAACCGACCTTGGCGGTGTACTTCGGGGAGAGGGGGCGGCGCCTTCTAGTTGGGCTCCTCTGAATCAGCAACACGATAAGTAATGACATTTTTCGCTTGACCGTGATGCGGTGGCCCCGGGTTCAAATCCCGGCTCGGGCATGGACGTACTTTCAATCTCTCCTGTCATTGTCCTTTCTGTGTGTGAAAGTGTGTTATGAATGGATGCTTCCCCTTTTAACGGGGCCCTTAAAGAACGTGTGTTGAGCTAAAATGGTCTTCCACTTTAATGGTGCTCGTAAAAACCGAAGCCGTACCTATCCCGTCCCGTCTTAAATCGAGTAGATTTCATCTATTCGGGCTCGTATACCCGAATGGTGTTTGAAACAACAGCAACCACTCTTTCAACATGACAACCAATTTCCAGCTTTCGTTGAATGAGATACAGTCTACTGTCTGTTAGCGTATTGTGCGCCTGGCAGCCACGAACGCTTCCATTTGAAAAAGGGGGAAAAGGTTTAGGATGCGTACTTCCCGGATGACTTCAGTTTTTGTTCGCTTGCTACTTCCTCGTTGCATTTCCTCCCTATTTCGAGAAAGTCAGAAGAGACTTGGCGCGTGCGCAGATTCGACGGAGGTCGCGCCAAAAAATTTTAGACTGTACATGTATATTTTCTCTGTGACGTAACCAATGCTTCCAATAAAATTTAGAGAGGATTTCCCCCCTTAAATGTTGCGACTGCTTTAATACTGAAGGAGTTTTTCTTTTGAGAAATATCGATTAATTGTTCTGTTATATTCGAATAGACTTATTGGCTAATGGTGCATCATTTAAATATACCAATACGATTTCATTCTCCCCCCCCCCCTTCCGAACAGGTTACTATTTTTCTCCTTTAGTCGTCTGTGCGGAGAGTTATTTTAACGTTTTTTTTTTTCTTCAGGAGCCATCAGCTTCAACATGCATGAGGACTGCGTACTATGCGCTTTGCCTCCTGACAAACACAGAACAGATTTACGGCACAGAGAGGACGAAATAACATCCATGGGCAAGGCGGGATTCGAACCCGCGACCACTTGCTTACGAGGAGAGTACTCTACCTCTAGGCCCACGTGGCCCCCTTTTAACGTTTCAAATCATATTTTTTTCATTAATTTGCTGTGTCAATGCGCGCGTTTCTTTATTTAACTAACTAATTGGCGTTTCTGCAGTTTTAATGCAAGTTAGAGAGTATTTTTAGTGAACTGCTTGGGTAATGAGTATAAGAACCTACCGTCTCTTGCTTGTTATGGGGAATATATTACAAAAATAGTTCTTTTGTATAATATTTACATGTGAAAAATTGTTTTATCATAACCTTCAAGTAAGTGAACTTAATTTTCATTGCGCATTTTGCCCTTAACCCTTGAAGGCTTTTATAAATTTATTTTTGGCATTCATGTGCATGAAAAGTAGAACGCGCATTTCGATAATTGGCGAGTTTTCTTAAATTTTAGCAGACTTTCAAACCTTATATCTCAATAACGAGGGAACGAGGGCAAATAATTTATGCGTCAAAACTGTTTCAATATGCTTTACCAATTGCTACCTATCGAATTTTTTTTCACTGTAACACAATTTGTGTGCTCCCTGATTAGAAGTGACGTGAACTATTTCCCTGTATATAGTGTTACTTATATGAAAAAATTAAGAATTGACAGATTGAAACATGCTTCCGTTGTTCAAAGATAACCAGTCTTTTGAACCTATCAGCAAGCAGTCATGTTTTACTGGACTGTTAGTAGATTCTTGTGTCTAAATGCAAAAAACAATGTATTTATATATTTTTTAATATCATGCCTTTAAATCTGTTCTTTAAAGGTTTATTCAATGGAAAGTTACAGTTCATTGTGTTAAAGCCAATGTTCAATATTTAAATATAACTATTCATGCCTAGTTTTAATCGTCCTGCATATGTTATACATATCAGTGGTGTCTGCTAGGTGTATGACTGTATAAAAGATTCGATCAATAATGTGTCCTAGTAGTACAACCAGAATTTTGTTTTGAAAAGGGTTGGGGTGGGGGTGGGGGCATAACTGTCCTCATGTGTATTGCATATTAACATAAGATTATTTACATGATTTAATATTACGTTCATGTGCCTGTTTAAAATTTGACTACTTTAAAGTTGTTTCATGTTCTGTTTGCGCCAACTTCGGTTTAAGGTAGTAGTCTGGTAACTTGAGTTCAAAAAATCGAATTTTTTTTTTTTTTTTTTGCTTGATTTGAAAGTACAATGTCTTGAGAATATACTGCGAAAATGGCAGATAGAAATTTGAAATATTTCGGGAGTTATAACGAGTTTCCTAGAGCGCCTCGGAGTCCAACCTTTAAGGAAAGTAGTCTGGTAACTTGGGTTCAAAAAATCGAAAAATATATTTTTTTTTCGCTTAATTTGAAAGTACAATGTCTTGAGAATATACTGTGAAAATGGCAGACAGAAATTCGAAATATTTCGGGAGTTATAACGAGTTTCCTAGAGCGCCTCGGAGTTTGCTGTTGAACTTTAAACGCGTTTTTCTCAAAACACTGTTTTTCTGGTCGGCCCGGGTCCTAACTTTTTTTCTACTAAACCGATTGCTTTCAAATTTTAACAGGCTGTTCTACACACTTATAGTTCTCGTCGGAACTAACGATAATTTTTTTCACCCCTAACTTTTTATTTTACAACCCTTTCTTTGCTAAAATAAAAGGATTTTTTTTCCGCCATTTTGTTATTTACCCTTGAAATTTAACTTCAGTAGTTCCGACCAGAATGACATGTCTATAGATTAAGAATAATCAAAAATATTTGATTTCAGATAACATCAAGAGCCAAAATCACCCGGGCCACCCACGTGCATTTGTTTTTTGAAGTTCCAACTTCGAGTGACAATAAAAATAGTAATAAACTACTAAATTTTTTCAAATAATTTTTTTTTTACATTTTCAATATGTAAATAAAATCACTCTTAATATTCAAGATAATTCATTTTTATTTTCCTATAAAAAACCACCCTCCAAAAAAGTCATGAAAATAGGCATAAGTTACCAGACTACTACCTTAATGTCAATTTAATGTCGAAAATGTCAAGTTTTGACGGTAGGTAAAGTTTGTGCAAGTATCCACTATTAAATACTAATGTGTTTGATTCTGAAACACATTTTACATTATTCTATGGCTCAACCACGGTTATGGTTTGACTTTGAAACGTGATTCAGTTTTCCCAGATGTCTACTGTAGTTTATAAATGGTGTGTAAAAGATATGGGATTTGGAACGTGTGTTTCCAAATGTATTTATAAATAAAACCCAGGGATAGCGTACACTAGAAATTAATTTTTGTTAGTAAAAATGATGTCGTCTCAAGTTTTTTTGCAACTCTAATCATGCAAATATATATTTGCAAATGTTTTTTTTTCTTTTTGTCTCTTCATGTATGTTTTTGACGGTTTTTATTTAATCTTCGACGCGTTTTTGACGGCTACCTTATCTAGCGGTCCAAGAAGTCTGACCTGGATGGGAAAGGTCCCGGGCTCGAATCCCAGCACGGGCGGCATGGGTGTGCTTTCTCTCTCCCATCTTTGTCCTTTCTTTGTGTGAATGTAAACTCATGTTTGTGAAAAAAACATGAGTTCAGTTGTGTTGTGAGTGGTTGCCCACCCTAAAAACGGTTCCCTGTGTCATATACTACTGTGGAAGTCGGACTTCACACCAAATGGCGGTACGGTTGGAAAACTGAAGCAGCGCACTCCAAATTGCCTGGCTGGCACAAGACAACAACAGATACGTGTTTTTGTGTTTAAAATGTGTTAAATGAGTGTATGTCTGAGTGAAAGTTATTTCAGATTTCTGATGGCCATCACTGGAGATCGTGTTTATGTTTTGTCGAGCGAAGCATGTTTGAGTCAAAGTTGTTTCAGATTTCTGATGGCCATCACTGGAGATTGTGTTTGTTTTGTCGAGCGAAGCATGTTTGAGTCAAAGTTGTTTCAGATTTCTGATAGCCATCACTGGAGATAGTGTTTTATGTTTTGTAGAGCGAATGGTATGTTTTGTCGAGCGATTGCAAAATAACACCAAGATTGCTGAAGGAGTATGGTTTGACCTATGTTTGTTTAATATGAAAAATATTCCAGAGTTTTGAAGATGTCCACAAGGAGGGATGTTGGACCAAGTAATTCTTGAGTCTGCATACGAAAAGATAACTTATACTCGACTGCAACCTTTCTTGACAAAAACATCGTGACGTCAGCGTAACGTTAGCCTATGAAAAACGAGCTAGCTAAAACGTCACAGATTACTCGGCGAATTAGAGGAGATCGCTAACTGCTTGTGAGCTTTTATTGGTTTCTCCCGTAGTGACGTTGAGTGTCAACTTAAGTTGCTGTCTAGTATAGTTTTTTTCTTTATTTTGATAAAAAACCTTCGGGCAAAAATGTTTCTAATTTTGAATGCATGTCCTTCTTTGTGTTTTTGTGAAAAAATATGACAAAAGTTTTTTATTTTTATTTTTTAATGGAGTCTACAAAAATGTTTTGTTCATTATACGTTTACTAATACGTTAATTTACGTGGAAGGCGTTTATTGAGTGTTAATGTCTACCTGGAAAAAAAAGGAATGGCACATTTTTTTTTTGAATATATGCACTACTGTTCATTTTTAAATGTGTAGAAGAGGTTTCAGGCTTTTGAAGTGTGCAATAAAAATATATTTAACGCATAAATTGTTTGTTCTTCTACGTGAAAAAATTTTTTATGCTTCTGAAGGTATCTACTATTGCTATTATGTTCTTTGGAAGATGTTCACTAGTGTTTATGTGTTTTAATGATATTTCTCACTTTGTAAGATCTCTTTATTGCTTGCATTAAAGATGATTTTGAATTTTGTTAATGTCCAAAAGCGTTTATGTTTGAATTTAAGATCTTCCTAGCTTTTAAATATGTCTTCCTGTGTTTATGTTTGCATTAAAGTTGTTTCTGACTTTTGAAGATATCCACCATTGTTCATTTTTGTATTAAATATATTTTTGATTTATGAAGGTGCCAACTACCGTTTATATTTGCATGTACGTATATCAACTATGTTTGTGGTTTTTGAGGATTTCATTATGTATTCAAGATGTTTTTGACTTTTGAAAATAACCACTAGTGCTCATGTTTCTATTAAATAAGATGTTCGTGTATGTATGTATCCATCTATGTGTTTTTATTTCTGTAATTTTTTTTTAGAAGTCATAAATTTGTGATTGAGTAATTGCTCTTTGCATACTAACATGAGTACTTTTATTAGAGCATGTTAAAAAGATGTTCAAGCAATAATTGATTTTTGAATGGATGTGGAATATGTTTGCGAGTGTAATCTGTTAAAAATATAATTTATTGTCCACATATGACAACAAATGACTTCCATTTGAATACGTTGCAAATATATTTCGATAATCCAAAAAATTAACGCATGCTTTCATTTGTACGGTTCTCATTTTAACCCATTAATGCCTAGCGTCCCTTTTTAGGGACGGTCCAAAAAAGGGTCTGAATTTCCCAAAATGAACATTTCAACCAAATAATAGTGTTCAATGAGTACCTTGGTATTGTTTCAATTCGCTATTAACAGATTGCAGCACATAACCATTGTAAAGTGTGTTCTGTAGCAGTTTTAATATGATCTTTATCAAAAATCACATCGTTCACAATCTCAAGAAAAAAAGCTAAGTTTTCAAAGTTATTCCCAGCTTCCCAGTTTATGTTAATTGCTGATTTTATTTCTTCTTATAAAATGTCTTTTTAAATATTATATCGTAGGCAGAAAAAAATTTTAGTAAAAAAAGTATGTACCCTCTGGGGTCTATCGTAACTTTTAAGGGACGATTTTTCTTTCCTTAATAAAAAAATTATTTTTTACATGATATTTTTTTATTATTTTTCCTGTCCATTAAACACTGTTTGTAACCAGTATACAAAATATCTTTGGAAAAAAAATGTCAGGCATTAATGGGTTAATGTGTTAAGAACAGATTTTAAGTTCCGAGGGAGCTAATAAGGGTTCTCCTGTTCCCTTAATTATTTCTGGTTATTCAGTATGCCAATATAAGGCGCTTATTTAAGCGTATTAATAATTAGTTTTGGTTTTCCAGCATGTAGTCAAGAAAATTTCCTTCTAATATGCTCAAAGCTATTTCTTATTCTCTCGTATGTAGATGAGGGCTTTTATTCGAACATTTTTTTGATAATAAATAAATTAGGAGTAGTTAGCAGGTTAATTGTAGAACAATTTTCAGTTGGTTTGAGAAATTTCTTGGTCAACTGTGCTTTTTTTCAAATGCTGTAGAATAACTATTGTTTTGTGCTCGACTATAATTTACACCTGTTTTTTTTCTCTTGTTTACATGCGCAATAAGTCCTTCTAATGGAAAATAACTAAAGATTATCTTCAATTTATTTCTTTATGCATTTATATTGTTTTATATATATATATATATATATATATATATATATATATATATATATATATATATATATATACATACATAGTTTTTTGATTGTCTTGGTCCTCTTTTAACTTCTACCGTGTGCCTTTCAAATCAAAAAAGTTTCAAAATTCTCATTGGTTATGCTTCTACATGTAGGTTGAAGGTTTTGTGGACTGTCTTAGTCCACATACACGCTATCATGTGAACTTCTAAGAGAAAATGTTCAAAGTATTCATTAATGAAATTATTTTTATGTCTGTTAGTTTTTTTTAGTTAGTTTTAGGTCACTTATACTCCACAATGTGACCTTCTTGATAATTGATTTTTGAATGGATGTGGAATATGTTTGTGAGTGTAATCTGTTAAAAATATAATTTATTGTCCATTCTAATAGAAATGGAGCGTAATTTTCATTGATTAACCTCTTTGCTTCCTTGAACTACCTTGGTCCACATTTACCCTACAGTGAGATGTTCCAAGGAAAATAAGGGTTAAAACCCATCATTAATATATTTGTATACGTGTTAGATTTTTAGATGGTATTCGTCCTCTTATTCTGCACAATGTTTGACCTTCTTATGGAAAAAGCTCGAAGTTTTCATTGATTACTCTTTATACGGTGTTAGAAATAGTAGTTTTTTTAAAGATTTTCTTGGTTATCTTAAATCCTGTAATATGTTTCAAATAATAAAGGCTCATAACGCATTATTTTCGTTGTGTGTATATGAAGGTTGTTTAGATTTCCTTGGTAATCTTAAATCCTGCAATGTGTTTCAAATAATAAAGGCTCAAAACGCATTACTTTCGTTGTATGCGAAAAGGTTGTTTAGATTTCCTTGGTAATCTTAAATCCTGCACAATGTGTTTCAAATAATAAAGGCTCAAAACGCATTATTTTCGTTGTATGCGAAAAGGTTGTTTAGATTTCCTTGGTAATCTTAAATTCTAAAATTTGCACTTTAAAGGCTCAAAACATTGATTCATCTTTCTGTATATATAGGAAGGTTGTTAAGATCGTCTAAAATTCTATAATGTTCGCTTCAAATGGAAAAGGCTCGCAATTTTATCGATTTCTCTCATTGTATGTTTATGCAGGTTTTTTTATCTGCTACTATTATTATTATTATTATGTCTTGGTCCACATATATACTATACAATCTGCCCAACTAATGGAAAAGGCTCAAAATTTTAATATTGATTAATATTACTGTATGCATATGTTATCTAGTGCTTCTGTATCAGCTCTTTTTGATGTATTATTTAATAGTTATACCGGTTGAAAGAAATTATTTCAATATATTTTATTTCTGTCTCTTCCGTCCATTGAACGAAAAATACCCAAGCTAGATATCGACACATTGTTTGAAGTATGAATACATCATGCACCATGGAGCCGAAAAAGAAGGGGCTTGGGGTTACCCCAACCGTCGAGAACTTTGCGAAAAAGCCATATTTCTAACACCACTGTAGTAATTTGTATACAAGTAAGGATAACTGTAACCCCCCGCCCCTTCTTTGGGAGAAAATTCTGGCTGTACTAGTGTCTGGAATACAACAAATAAGTTTTATTTTCATGTGTAAATGTTAATTTATTGCTTGTCGTTATTATATATATCAAACCTCTTCATTTTAATGCGCTGAAAATAATTTTTGGTTATCTAGTGCATTAAATGAAGACATTCTTTAGAGCGCAAGGTTCCATTTTCTGGTGTTTAAAATTATGTAAGCAAACTTTGGTATGTTTATTTATTAATTGATATTTGAAATCGAAACATATTTTTTACGCGATATTTAACTTAACCACGGTTTTTATTAATTTAATCAGTTTTTAATGCAGTTGTGTATTATGTACTGATAGTGTTTAATATTCGAAGCTGAATAAATTTTGTTTTTAAGCTGTCATTCACGTTTCTTACTATGAACACCAAATCGGTAGATTTTTTTCAAAATATTTGTTTGTTTGTTGAAAAACATTTTTCCGATAGTCATGGGTAATGTAGTTTGAATAGAGATGTACATGAACAGCTAAATATACCCATTTCACTTAAAGGTGCTCATTTGTAACAGATACTCAGTGATGTTTGTTTAAAAAAATTATAGATGATTTAAAAATGCATTCCTGTGCTTATAACCAAAAATGTCCTCATCCATATGTCAAATCACTTTAAATTTTGGGTATTACGTAGAAATAGTAAACGTAAATATTAATAACATCAACGCTCGAATGATCATGGTCATTTTAGATAACTATTAGTGTAAACCGAGGATAATACGTATGTGTTCTAAGTTTGAGTGAGATTTTTTTGGTTGATATTGTTTGGATTTCCCAGTGGAACACTAATCCTACACATACTTAATCAAGTTCATAAAATGTTTAATTGTTTCACTTTCATAAATTTTGAAATTCTCTGTACTAGCAATGTAAATACTCATATATATTTACAATGTTCGAGTGATATTAAGCCATTTCATATCGCTCCCAACTAGTGTAAAAAAGGGCCGTACGTTCCAATAAACTCCGTCCAGTTGGTTCAGTTCAGTAAGTGATAACAGAATACAAAATGAAAATTTCCATTGTTTGAATCATATGTGTAAATTTTATTCCGCTTATTGTTAGTTTACTAGTGGTAATAAATGTGTTCATATTTTAAGCGAGATTCGCCCTGTCAGTTCAATTTAGTTAGAGATGCTAAATGTAAGCACTATTTCCCATTTTGGAATGATATTTGTCCATTTTATTCTGCTTATTATCAATGTCTGCTAGAAGAAAAAATGCGTCCATATTTTGAGTGAGATTTGCTCAGTTTTCCTGTTGCTCTCAAATTCCTAAATGTATAAGTATTCAAATACTTTTAATATTTGCATATTTTTGTCATATCAATGGTAGCTCTAATCATTGTTGAATATTAAAAGTGTAAACCATTTTTTTAAACTAAGAATAATATACTTTTAGTATTAAACTTCTTTTCTCGTAAAATTTATAGGTTACGTCTACATTCGTTTATATAACTTGCGCAATGGTTTTTCAATAGTGTCTCTAAGAATTTTCTTGACTGCAAGAGAAAACTCTTTATCTGTTTTCTCTTTGCGTTTACATAAATGCCATCCATTATATTATAATATTCTCGACTCCCAAAAGCAGATATATAAATTTCGTTGTCTATAAATATAGACAACGAAATTGTCTATATTTATAACTGTCTTGTTTATGTATTTACTTATTTCTTTTTTTTTCTGGTATTATTTGCAATGTGCATTATATGTTGATGAAAATTTCTACTTATTTTAATCTCCAATATGCACTCTTTTCTGTTTGAAATTGGCTATGAAAAGGATAATTCGCTTTAATACTACTCTTTAAAATCTTAATTCCTAATAATACGGTTTTGGTACAAGAGGCTCTTGATAAAACGACATTTAAGTGCTACAATTGCATCGATTTTTTAATGACCAAATATATCGCTCTAAAAACTTATAGTTTGTCTAAAAAGTAAAAAAAAAAAACATGTATACTCTTTTTTTTTTTCGTATGGAGTATATAAGCTGTATTGGGCAGATAAAACGAAATGAAATTACTCTGTGTATTTGGCATGAACAAACTGTTGAGTTAAAAGAATATATAGTGCGCTAAAAACAGAAAATTCTTCTATATTAGTGCTTACCACCGAGGGTAAAATATTACAGCGAAGTTCCACGAGTGGCGCTAGTGTAATAATGGCGACTGATAGCAAAAGAAGTGGTGTGTTGAAGTACACGAATAAAATTACGCCACAAACAGGTACAACGAAACTGTTTAAGAGACACTCCATAAGTGGTGTGCTACATGAAATCTGCAGAAATTTTGCAGATTCCTGTGAAATTTCCTCATCAATTTGAAACTGCAGAAAATCTGAAGTATTTCATTTGGAGGTTCCCGCGTTTTGAATTGACTCGGAAGTTGAAAACTTCTTAAATAATGAGAATACTTAAAGGAAAAAAGCACCATCTGTCTTGATTGTGGTCTCTTGGGTTTTGTGATGAAGACTGAGATAAAGGATACTGAGCTTCCATTGGGGGGGGGGGGCACAAGCAAAATAAATATCTCATGAAACGACAGAGGTCATGAATATGAAGAAACTCATGCATATAATTTGATTCCCATCAGAAGACTTAAGTCAGTAAATGAAAAAGTAAATGCAAATAAGCATGATAATTCCGTAGCAAATCATTTTGTCATCATTGCCATACAATATAACAAACAGTTTGTTAAAATAGGTAGGATAATTGTTGATAAAATAGGTAGGAAAATGTATTGCATGTATTCATGTTGAATGTTGTACGGTGGTTGCAACATATTTGGGCCAAATGTCTAGAACTAGAGATCTTAATGACACATGAAATGAAACGTTGAACATTTTGAAAGATGTTTAAAATGCTTAGTAGCTCAAAAACTTTTCAGCTAATGAAAGTATACAAATAAGAGATATTACTTTTAGGGACCGCGCTAAGCATTCACCACCTGGCCAAATGTGATAAAATCGAAAATTCGGCGAAAGAAATTCTGATGTGGCTAAAGTGTTGGCGAACGAAAATTCTCAGAAATCTTCACTGGGGGAGAAAAATTATATATATTGTATTACGGAAGAAAAATAATTTCAATTCTTTGACTAAAACTTTTGAAATTTGGCTAAGACTTTTAAATTTTGGCTAATTTACTGGATAACAACTTAAAACTGTTAGCATGGTCCCTGATATATGATGGAGTATTTATGTGAAATGTAAATATGTTCATTAAAACAAATGAATGTGCAAAAGTTAAAAGAAGTATTATTATTAATATGACAGTGTCAATTTTGGAATATTTATAATGAACATATCCATGTGATCAATATTAATAGTATTTTTCAAAAAGGTGAAAATTAATGAATGCAATGCCTGAGAAATAAATTTGCGTACATTCGGGAGTGACAGCTAAATCTAATGCAAGAAATACATTTCAAAGAAAAACAAACGAATGAACAACCAAATGGGAAATCCTCCAAAAAGATCATATCAAATGTCAATATATTGACGTAAAATACAAAAACACATGGAAGAATCAAAATGAATAAAATTCGATCGTATGCGTATATGCATGTATCAATGTCCTTCTATTGACCAATAAGGTTGAAAAAGTGGCTAAATTTGGAGACTTGGCGATTTTTCGCCAAACTTGGAGCCAAAAAAATTTATGCCTCGGCGATATCTCTTCAATTTCTCGACAAGTCCTCACACTCTAAGCTGATAGATGTCATTAAGCATGACACGCAGCAAGCTGCAGGTGTGTTATGAAAATGTGTAAATGTATTGATGTGGGAATGTAATGTGTTATGAAGCGCATTTATGCAAATAAAGTTAGACAAACAACGAAAAGAACTCTCTATACTGCACATATTTAACTATTACCTACAGTTTTTATAACATGTAGAATGCAGTTTTAGTAAAATCTTTGAAATCTATCTTTTTGAAATCATCTACCGTGAATGCTTGTTAAACGTAATAATTTTTAAATGACTTTATTGAACTTTCAATCCGAATTACTTTTTAATATTCATATTGTAAAAAAGTTCTATAGTTTAATTTGCGCGACTTCATAATTACGCGACATAATGTGTCGAGTTTGAAAGGAAATTTTCCGCAAAAAAAGCCCCTAGAAATTTAAACGGGAGGAAAATATGAACTTTTTAGTGCATAGCTATAAAGAAACCGTTACATGCAGCTATCATTATAAGGCGAGTCTTAAATACATAGAGCGGGGCTGGGGGGGGGGGGGGTCAACATTTTGGACATGATATTTGAGAATCCGAGAATTCGTTCCCTGATAACATGCCTTTCTTCATTTCATTCTTGAGTTTAATTATGAGTTTTCAACGTTTGTGTTTTCCTTTATGTAATTTTTTTAATTAAACGAGTAATGTGAATGGACCGATATGCATGGATTTAGTTCTCAATTGTTGTGTTAACTGATATGATTTCGAGAAGAGCCTTAAGAATATTCATTGGTAAAACCAAACTTTCACAGTACTAAAGAAACAACTTTTACACAAAACATATCATAAATGAAACGGCAAAAGAGGCTTTGGGGAAAAAAAAAAACAGTTCAAACTTCTACACACATAAAATTTCTGAAACAGTTTGTCCAGCCAATAATGTGACGATAATACGCCATGTACAGATGTACCCCTAAGATAAAAAAGAAGTCACTGTCGAAGAATTTGGCATATAGCCAAATAGATAGCCATAAAGATCATATATAGCAGGAAAGAAGCTTAAAGTCAACAATCTACATTTTGCCGTTTCTTACCAGTGCAATATACAGAGTTCAGTGAAATAAAGTCTCAAAACTAGAACGTCAATTATTTTAATATCCTATAATATACATGAATTTGTTTGTTTTTTCACAAGTTTTATCAATAAATACACTATGAACACATAAACCTCTTCAGAAGCTTCAATTCGAGTGGCAATGCCAAGATTATAAATTTACAGGGCAGAGATGGAATCTTCTACTTTTAATTGTCACTCTCTTCCTCCAATAGTTTATTCCAGAAATAATTCTTCAACGCCTAATTCCGTGTAAAAAATTACTTGTGGATAAACACCTGTATAACGAAACGAAAAAAAGAAATTAATTAAAGGTTGTAAATAATAATCAACAAAATCATCACAGACTAGCCATTTCTTATGATAAATCTTATTACATTTATTTTTATTCAACCATAGTTACATTCCCTTCCGTATTTGCTTATCACTAACCACGTCTCTCGGTATAACTTTGATCTCCCCCCCCCCCCAAAAAAACTACCCGCCAAATCTGGCACTCCCTATGGACTTTTTAGGGTTGCTTTTTTTATTTTGGTGTTGCTAATTCAGGTTTTTTCAGCTTTTAGGTTTTTGCTGTTGCCAAATTTAGTATTTTCTTGGATTTTGTACCTTTTTTGAGTTTTTTTTCAAAGGTTTGCGGCAATAATTTTTTTGTGGCAACAACAAAAAGATATTTTGCTTGGCGAGAAAAAAAAAAATCACCAAATTTCCGATTTGGGGGGGGGGGGCATATCAAAGTAGTTCCGGTCTCTCTATCGCCTTACTGTTACTTTCCTGTTCTATAACTAGGATATTACATAGATCGATTTGATCTTACTTCTTTTTAATCCTATATGCGTAACTAGGAGAATATGACCCATTCTTTAGTTACCTCTTAGTTAGAAGAAAAAATCAAACGGGATAAGTTTTAATTGCACGAGTAACTAATCTGTACGAGTGGTCAAAAACATTTTCAGTTTAAATATGAATGAAACCAATAGTTAACGAATATAATGCAGAAATTGAGAAGAAAATATTGAAAACAGCTATTTCAGGATTACGTGGAGTTCCTTTATCAGTGTAGGAGAGAGCTTTTCAAATTTGCATGTACCATTACATCCAATA